>JAIPRM010013585.1:0-11324 GCA_025469315.1 Stegophylla sp. TES_Ste_2020
TACGTTGTAAAAAAAAATTAAATTAAATTAAATAGGAATGAAACGCATTATGATTAATGATAAATAAAATAGGGGGCGAATATTTTTAATTTTGCCCCGGGCGCCAAATCGTAACGGCACGGCTCTGTATACGTAAGTACGAGCACACACATTGCTATAAAAAATAATTTCGTACACGACCATTTTGCTCTGCGATAACAACGTTATATAGCCGCCGGCCAGACCTTTTGATAGAAATCTCGGTTTTAACGTACCGCCTGTGCAGTACCACCCAGACCCAGTGCGCGAAATTCAATTTAAAACAAAATAATCTATTATAGTTTTACTAAATTAATTAATAACCCCAGGGAGGTGCCCGCAATGCACATTTTTCGCGTGCCTGTCATTTGCGACTCGACAAGAAAATCGCATTAGTCGATAAACACGCCCATCGTAATGCGCCCACGCACGCACGCACACGCGTGCACACACACACACACACACACTAAACACACTAAACAATACACTTGACGTTTTTCACGTGTACATTGTGTCATTAATAATATTATTCGGAAATCGCACACAATCGCACTGACGACCCGTTCGGACGATGACGACGACGACGGTGTTGATGTGTATACGTAACGACCAAAACATTTGAATAAGACGAAGTTTTTAATCGGTTTAAAACTTTCCGCCAATACGACGTGTATCTATAAAACGTGTATTTAGGGCTTATGTGTCGACTACACAGGTACGCGACGACGTCGGGCAATCGTTTATAACAACTGTAGTGCATAAGAGGTAACTACAGTTACACAGGTAACACAACAAAAGTGTGTTTGTCGGTCGATAACGTTTCGGAGATTCGGAGAGAAGAAGCTAATTATTTCGTACAATGATGTTCGTTTTCCTGTAAACGATTTTTCAAAACGAAAATCAGTACGTTTAGCACCGGTTTCTGGTAGAGAATTCGGTTGGCGCGATACTTAAAAGGAGTACAGTTTATTAACTTTCGTTGGAGCCGTAATTACAAATTGAAACGTTTATGAAAAATAATTCATTCAGTGAATCTTTAAGAAATTCTGAATACGTGTGGATAAACTCTTGCGATTTTTTTTTTTTTTTTTCTGTTAAAATAAGCAATGTGTACTGGGGTATCCGTACAATTCACCGTGAACAATTTACCGTTGGGAAATTCACATCCACAATTATTATATAAATTGCAAGCCGTCAATTAATTTTATATTATTTCAACGTTTCATGACCATAAAGACTGATCTTCATATTTTTTTCAGTTTTCAAAACTTCAAAATCTCGTAGGTTGGGGAAACGGGGAAAAAATCATTAAAATGTATTTTATATATTTTTATGCTTACATCTTGTTGAAACATTTTTTTTAAAAAAAAGAGTGCCAATCGAGCATTTATATTCTATATTCTGATATTAAATAGGAACTAAAAGAAAATACAAAAACTTATATCGACAGAAAAACTTTACGACGATTATACAAATAGAACTACCAAAAACTGCTTGAGTGGTATTGCTCACAATTTTCAATTGAATGTTTAGTTTAAGAATTTTCAAATTTTAAATTAATCTAGTACCTATTTAGATTCATGTACTTATTTTATTTGTAATATTTATGTATATTCATACTATTTTTATAATTAAACTAAACTAATGATTTATTTAAATTGTGGTACGGTGAATTGTTTGGGGTGAATTGTCCGCGATCTGTATACCGGATAGTTAAAATTTTAATGAAGATTTTATTCATAAAAAAAAAAAAAATATTTTATGTTAGAATGGCCAGTTTCGAACAAATTCTGACTGTAAACGATTTTTAACTAAGGCAGGTTTTGAGTTTTTTTTTCTTGGCCGTTCTACGTAAATTATATGTGTAAAGTCGTAATAAATCGCCATTTTTCACTAAAAAAAAAAAAAATAATAATAACAGTAAATGAGATAGGTGTTTCTAAAATTCTATATTTATCCAAAATGGGTCAATTTTATTATTATTTTTATTTTTTTTTTTTTTTTTTTTTGTTTTTTTCAATCACTAGTTTGTATTACTACTAGTTCTAGAGTTACGACTCTATCACTAAAATCGATTAAATGAAAATCTGGTTTATGGCAAATTTGATCATTTTTACTCAAGTTTTCTGTGATTTTTCCTAGTTTATGTGAAAACTGTTGAAAAATGTTTTCTTTGAAGTACCGTGTGAACAAATTTCTCTCTCGGAACCATATGATACGCATAGATACTTATCTGTGAAATTTTCGAGTTTAAAAAATGGTTCTATAAAAATAAATTGAAAATAAAAATAAACACCAGTGTAAAACCACCCAGAAACCAAAATAAAGGTAGTTTCAAAAAACTGTTTTTTTTATTAGAAAAAGGTACACGTGAGAGGAAATATCCTGAATAGGTGAACATGCATTATCTTGTTTTGGATTTTTACATTATTTTTTAGATAAAAAAGCCGATAATTTGTTATTCCATTTAATGGCAAAATACAGGTCAAGTAAAAAGAGCATTATTATCATTTTTGTTATTATTATTACTATTTTTATTATTATAATTATTATTTTTTTTTATGCACAGACCATGTTTATGTCTGATATTATAGTATATTGTTACATGTCATTGTTGTGCACGGTTATACACGTATATAATGGATATTATATTATGATGTTTGAACAAAAGTAGTTTGGACTTAGTGGATTGCAAAAATAAAAAAGAAAGAATATTCTCTCCGATATCCGTATATAATATGCGTACGTTTTTGTGAGCTTTTATATAATATTGTGTTTTAGGATTAAAATGTACAATACATGTGTGACTGTGTGGGCTTGTAGTAGATAATACATTAGTCTTTGAATAAAATTGTCATATGAATTTATCGATAGGTAGACGTATTGCGGTTACCGAGCATTTTTTCGTTGACGCTCAAATTTATTGATTAAAATATGTAAAAACTTAATCTTTAGGTATATTATATTTTCTTAAAAATACTTCTTGTTTGTTCGATGGTATTTCGAGTTTAGAAACATTTTAATCTCAGTTTTATTTTTATCCCAATAACAAGTGGCGTATTCTGGATTTTTTTGTTTTTAGAAAGAGACTGAACAGTGAAAAAATTCTTCCGTCTTCTTTGTTCCATTAGTTTTTAGAAATTAGAAGAAATATCTTAAAATCATGCATCCCTACTCCCCCTTCCTATATGCACCATAAAATATTTATTTATTTTAAAATATAATTAATACTATATTCTATAATTAATAATTATAACAACTGTAATTAAAATCCCGAAAAAATTAGACTCTATAAATGACAATAATTCCAAAAAATTAAAAAAAATTAAATTCGTTTACCTGGTTAAACCTAGATGAATTTATATAATTGTCAATGATGATGATATCCTAATAAGTTTTAGATAGAGTTATTCATTTTATTGGGTTTGGATGTTTATGACCACATTTTATTTTTATTTTGGTTGTCCTATTATATATATTTTTGGATAAAAATTTGTTTATTATCCAATTTTAAGCATATAAGTTCAAAATTTAACTTTTCCTGATTTTCTCATTTTTTATATAGGTTACATTATTGCAAAATAAAAAACTAAAACTTAATTTAAGTTTTTATATCTGTAATTTGTATTTTAAACAAATTATATAAAAATGATCACTTGCTTATTGTTGGGAATTCTATATTTATTTTTTATTTTTTTTTTTTTTTGGCTTCTATATTTATAAATTCTATATTTATATTCATAAAATGTTTAATAAAGCTAGCCAGTTGATTTGTATATTCATTTGTACGTATTTATCTTTAAAACTTTATGCTAGTAGAATTTACTAGTAATAGCTATGATACAAATTATTTGATTATTTAGACTTTAGTACAGTGGGTTCAGTTAGTTGCCATTTTAGTGTAACTACATTGTATAGTGAGCGTGTTATAGTTGTTTTGTTTTAACCATCTAAATTAAAAATACCTAAAGCGAAATAAAAAAGTAATTAAATTATAAAAATTGTAATGCATATTTTTCAGTTACATACTAACTAATTATTATCATATATCCGTTACCGGATATGACTATATTATATAAAACCTGTTTAGATAGTTTAGACACTGTAAAACTAAAGGTCAAATGTTAAATACTTTATTAGCTTCGTATGAAATACTATTTAGTACTTAAATTTATTTACTAAATGAAAACTTTTAACTTTTTCTGAAATTTTAGAAGGAGCTTTGGTCCCCTTAGCCCGTTCTGGTACGTCAATTTACGAGTGTTAAAATCTTGATATAAGATGTTAATGACCTAACAGGTACGGAAAATGATAAAAATATTGACCTTTAAATTGTTCATTAAATATATTACACGTATTAAAATAATTTAAAAAGCCGGACATACTTCGCACGATGGGTGTACTTCGCACGATGGTTGGTATTCTCTTGACGGGCGCATTAAATTTTAAAGAAACGATAAATCATTTCTCAATAAAACGATTCTGAACAAAGGAAGTTAATAATAAAAGAAAAAAAATTTTTTTTTCACATTTTCAAAATTTTCTTGCGCCAAAATCTTTTTTATAGGATTTTCTATCTATGTTTAAATTTTCATAAAATTCGGATCAAAAAATTATGGTCTCCGAGTCGTTTTTGTCAAATTTTGGGTAGTTTTTTCCAAAAAAAAAATTGAAGAATTGAGAAATTCAAAAAATTACCTCTTTAAAGTACAATCTAGAGGCAAATCCGGTTTCAAAAAGTTATTGATCGAAACTTTTGGACAAGCATTTCTATACGAAAAGTTGACAACAGAAAAAAAAAGATAAACAAAGAAATATAAAAAATAAAAATAAAAAATAAAAAATAAAAAAATAAACATCATTGTAAAAACACTAGCTTCTTCACTTCATTCAGAATCTAAAATTAGTATTGTATATTTAATTAAATTAAAAAAATAAAAATAAAATTATTGTATCAGAAATTTTTTGCATTAATATCAAATATATTTTAATTTATATTTAATAAAATTTATGAACATAATATTCCATATGCATGCATATTGTAATAATATGTAGAAATAAACTCTTATACCACTACACGCAAGCAGTAAATCATATCGAAAAAATAGTTTTCAATAACAAATAAGCTTCTTCACTTCGTTCAGAATCTAAAATACAAGTATTTAAAAAAATCTAAATACTTATAAAAATACTCAACATCGTACAAAAAATGACGTGTAATGTGAAAAAATATCGTCAAAATATATAAGAAAAAATGGCATTAATAGACAGAAAAAAGCAATTTTAGCAATAATTTTCTAAAAATTAAAATGTAATTTATGTATACTGGATTGAGGGAACATGAAACTAGTTTTCAGCTCAGATAGCATTGTATAAAAATTAAAGGGGAAAAAGGCAAAAGTCATCGAAATCCTCTCTCCATTAATAACACGATTAATTCGTAGCATTTGAATTGGCTCCTAAATTCAGATAATCAACAAAAAGTACCCCTGAATTGGCTCCTATGAATTAACTGTTTAATTGGCTTCCTACGTTTTTTCCTGAAAAAAAATTGATTACCATAATGTTATTAATTATTTTGAGTTAGACATTATTATTTGGAGCATTAACGTTTTAACGGTTAGTCAAACTCAAGACAATCGAATAAGTTTACTGTTTAGTATTATTTTTAATTTTTGTAACACTTGATTTGCTTTATGATATCACGTTCGTATAGTTTACATAGTCCTATTAAAGGCTATACATCGAGCATAATACAGTTATTATCCAAATTTATTTAACACACAAAATTATTTGATTAAATATATTCCTAGTACAAAAATCTCATAATAGAATAGAGAAGAAATTAAAGCTAAACAATAATTCAAAAATTCAAAAAATAGAAAATATTATCTGATTGTTTCGTTACAAAAAATATATATTATGATGTTTAAATAAAAATGTATAAGTTAATAAAAAGGGTATTGAAAAATTATGATTTATATAAAAATCGCTTATTTAAAAAAAAAGTATAATGTATATTTAAAAGTTAATAAGTAATAAATAATAAAAATGATATGAATATTTCGTAGCTTATTTTTTTACTAATATTTTTATGTATTGAAATCTTGAAATAATATATCCTAATAGTATAATATCTAGTCTAGGGTGACCATACGTCCTGTTTTATACTGGATTGTCCTTTATTTCGGCTCTGCGTCCTGTTGTCTTGATAATCTTCTCTTAGAACGTTTTTTTCCCGTAATTTCAAGTCTGTCCCACATTAATCCCATTTTTTGACTTACTGTTGATTTAAAATTTTTGAAATTTTTGAAATGAAATTATTGAATAAAATAATGTAAGAATCTAGAAATCTTGTAGATACCATTAAATAAATTATAATTATTGTTAAATGAATTTACAAATTCTTTTTAGAAAGTAAAGTATACAATATACATGAATAAAGGATTTGAAGAAATTTTAAAAAGTTACAATTCAGTTTAATTATGTTATTTTATGTTTTACAAAATAATATTTTTATGTTTTTAAATTTAGTCTATAATAGGTAGTTTAAAAATTATACTTTTTCACGATTCAAAAACATAAAATATGTTTATATATAAATACTTATTTATTTGAAAATTTTATTTATTATCAAAAATATTTTTGTCATGTATTTTATTTTCTTAAATATGGTCATCCAATCATGTCCAATATTACTTGAGTGAAAATGATGTGGTAAAAGTTGACGAGTATCGGAATGTTATATTATGAGAACTCCTCGTTAAAAAATATTATTTTACGGCTTCCGGAGCTAATTCAAATGGTTTATTTTCGGGAGCCAATCAAAGGGTCGATTTCAGATTTACCCCAAAAATTGGGAACCAATTCTGATGCGCCTGATTAATTTTCTCGGTGTAACAGTAACCGACTTTCTTTTGTCCGCTATTCCGCGGTCACCTGTTAGATAGATACTAGGGAGTTTCACGTGTACCTCTAATACAGTATAATTGAATAAATCACAACCGCACGGAATAAATTATTATTACATATATTATTACACGTGTGTGTGTGTGCATGCGTTTGTGGGTATAATACGAGAACGTTTTAATGTAATTCGGACCACACCATGCGATCGTAATCAGCGCCGTTGTGTGTGTGTGTATGCGTTAGTCCTATTGTTTTTAATACATCCGGTTTTAATACGGCCCCAAAACACGTTCTCTCGCGCAAAACGGATGTACGACGTCGCCGCCGCACGAAAAAATGTAATAAAAATAATAATAATAATAACGGTAATAAATAAGGTGAAGTAATAACCACGACGTTGGAACTTGTTATTTTCGAGCCAGTGATTTTTTCCATTACAACACACCACCGGCGTTAGTGTTGTAGTGGTCTGATATGGCGCGCACTGGTTCTCGATCCCTTATTTTATTTTATTTTTATTTTTTTTTCCGCCACTATTCTCCCTTTTTTTTATCTTCTTTCTCGCTCCCCTACACCAAATAATCCGAACAATCCGAGGGCCAACGGTGTGGTACGCGCCCGCGTCGACGGAAAAATGAAAAGCTACGACCACTGTAGTCCGAGGGGAGGGCAAGAAGGAGAGAATATAGGACCGGGCGGGAAATGATGATAGAAAAAAAAAACCGACAGCGAGCTGTTATGTCGTGTAAAAAGGGAGTGGGAGGGGCGGAATATACCAAAAGCTATGTTGCACGTTAATAATATCGGTATATAGGTATATAGGTGCTAGCGTGGCAGATACACCGACATTAATAATCCCCGGTTACGCGCAACGTATTAAAACCCATTATTTTTGTCCGCTTAAAACGTATTTAAATATATACATATCGGTACAGTGTTTCAATACTCGAATTTCGATATATACCTAATATACACGTATATTGAATTTATATTTGCTTTTTTTTTTCTCTCTCTCTCTCCGTCGTTTATCTCCGACGCGGCGTAAATTGTACATTACGTCTAGGTATTGCGCGCGCGAACGAACAAACAAAAGGGATCATAGATTATGCTATAATATTATATATATTTTTCCTTACCAATTTTTTTCGTTTTCTTTTTTTTTATTTTCGGTTATTACCTCTCCTCAGCCCGTTTTCGTTTCGTCCTATCTCTTCAGCTCTCCCCGCCGCCGCTGTGTTTTATTCGAATTCGTTCGCTTACGAATATTCTTTTGCGATTATTATTATTTTCGAATAATATTTCCCCCGATGGCGTTTGATATTATCACGACGTATTCGTTGTGTGTCGTCGGCGCGGTGGTCGTTTCCGCCGCCGGGTTTATTGTATACGTATTTATTCCGCCCTTTCCGTCCGTGGGGAGTGACGTTTTCGAGAAACAATATTTCAAGAAAGAACGGAGAAATTTTTTTCTCGTATCACGGGTTCTCGCGTTTCATAATACTGACACACACACTACGAAATTTACACCCCCCTGCATTATAAAAAAAAATTGTGTAGCATACGTAATAAAATGACTAAGCATCGCGAATAGAAATGTAATTGAGTTTAAAAGTATTCAATTTTTTCCCCCTTTGCTTCAACAAATTGATCAATAAAATATTCAAAATCTATTTTTGATGTTCAATTGAAACATTTAATACATAAAATTGCCATCCATTTTAATATTTGTCATGACATAGAGCTTTTGTGATGTGATAATTTACTATACATTTTCACGCGAGAAAAAAAAAATGTGTGAAAATCGTAATTTATGAATTCATAATAGAGTACTTGTTATTTACGTTTATGAATAATACAACAATTTATACCCTATAAAAAACTTTTATCCCATTAGTAAGAATCAGTAAGTACGATCGAATACGATAAAAAACCGTAAAGAATCAATATTATGATAAGAGTCGTTAAACTGTAATTTTAATTTTTTTCTTCAAAGTTAATACTTTATGTTTTTATACTTTTCGGATACAATCAACGAATCCATAAACGAACTTATATATACATATTGTATTCGTTCATGTCAAACGAGCTTTGTTATTATTATTCTTATTGTGATTATTATCCGTTCCATAACGATATTATATTTTTGGTTTTTGTTGCCGGTTAAAATATTGTAATTTGTGGAGCCCCCTCGCGTTACGGGAGTTGAGGGTTCCCAGTACGCCACTTCCTGTAGATTCTACGGAATATTTTCTTCCCTTTGAACACGCTCGTATTTCAGAATAGATAACGTTAAAATAATAAATTAATAAATCGATTTCGGGAAGCGTTCCGCATAATATTTATATTAAAATGCATATACGTGTTATTATTATATTTTGTATTTGTTTATTTTTTTTTTTTTTGTGCATTCTTGTTTCGGAAACAGAGAAACTTCTATATTATGTGCGCGCGGAATTATTCGAGGGGTTACGCTGAGGGCCAATTGAACCAATTCGATTACTCAAGATTGGCCGAATCGGAGGGTTGGTCTCGTGCGAGTCAATTACATTTACATAACGAATCAGTGTACGACATTAGGGGCCCGAGCACTATACTACCCTTGTTACGCGTATACGTCCGCATATATTATTATAATATACATATATATATATACACTGTATACAGTCTGGGTCGTAGTGTTTTCCCCCGTTTCCCTGTGTATCCCCTGTTATCGACAAGGACCATCAGATGAAATATCACGGCCACTCTGTATAATATAATATTAAAACGCCTTTATCATAATATTTAAATCCCCGATACGATCTATATGTATTGTAATCAATGTTTTATACAGAGAGAAAGAAAGAGAGAGAGAGAGAGAGAGAGAGTGAGAGAGGTGGTAAGGGAGACTTGACTTTTTTTTTTTCAATATCTTTTGCTCACAAATTGTGAAATAATAAACACACATGATTTATTTTTGCATATTATTTTTCATCCATTATTCTCGTCACATTGCATTTATAACGCGAGAAAAATAACGGACGATTACATCATACTTATGTGCAATGAATATATTGTTGTGTTTATTTTGTGAAAAATAAACACACATTTTATACAGTTATCGAGGAAATACATAAAGTCCTATTCACTAAGCGGTGCCGGGGATCGAGAACTATTTAAAATTAACATCTAGGGAAAAAAATCATAGATTTTAGAAGGTAAAATTAGCAAAATACAGAAAAAAAAATCGAAAATATACATAAAAAGAAAGTACTTCGTGCCTCGGGTGGGATACTCTGTGGGTGTATTGAATTGTAAAGAAACTATAAAAAATGTCTTAAATAAATTACTTTGATCGGAGCTTCAGTTTCTTCAAGAAAATTTTACTTTAAAGTTATAAAATTTATTATGATAATAATTTTTTTTTTTACTCAGCCATTTTCATATGTCAACTTAGTTTCAACTTAGAAAGATAAAAAATAAATTTTTGACAAGAAAAAAAGTGTTAGAAAATAATTTCCAATTTTTTTTTTTTTACATTTTCAAAACTTTCTTGAGCTAAAATATTTCTCATACCATTCTTTATCTATATTTAAATTTGTGTTAAAAAAACATAGTTTCCATGTCTTTTTCGTCAAATGTTGTGTAGTTGTTTTCAAATTTTGATAAAATTAAAGAGAATCTAAAAAATACTATAAACAGGAAAATCAGGATTCAAAATATTACTGGTCAAAACTTTTGGACAAGTATTTCCATATAAAGAAGTGTTTACAGAAAAAATAAATATAATAAATAGTCATTATTGTAAAAACACTACTTTCTTCGCTCCAATCTGAATTTAAAGTATCAAAAATATTCATGAAATCGTTAAATATGTGTATTTTAATTTTATTTTTTACTCAAATTTTTTTAAATATTTTTTTTATAAAAATTTAAATTCTGATAAGTAATTATTAATAAATAGAAAAAGCCCAACATAATTCGCACGATGGGTGTTCTTCGCACGACGGGTGGATTTCTCTTGACGGGTATATTTAATTTTAAAGAAACGATAAATCATTTCTTCAATAAAACGATTCTGAACGAGAGAAGCTAATAATATAAAAAATAAATGAAAAAAAAAAATGTTAGAAAAATGTCCAAAATTTTTTTTGCAATATTTTCAAAATTTTCTTGCGCCAAACTTTTTTTTTATATTATTTTTTATCTATGTTTAAATATTCATAAAATTTGGATCAAAAAATGATTGTTTCCGAGTCGTTTTTTTTCAAATTTTGGGTAGTTTTTTCCCAAAAAAAAAAAAAATTGAAGAATTGAGAAATTCAAAAAATGACCTCTCTAAGGTACCAACTAGAGGCAAATCCGGTTTCAAAAAGTTACTGATCGAAACTTTTGAACAAGTATTTCTATACGAAAAG
>JAIPRM010013586.1:0-11323 GCA_025469315.1 Stegophylla sp. TES_Ste_2020
AAATTTGGAGGGAAAATAGTTCATTTTAAGGTTATTATTGGGAAAAAAATGTATAATATATACAGGTGTATTTTAAAAAGCGCGGTAAATTATATTGTGGTTTGATAACCACTAAAACAAATAGTCCTCTTGGATCGTGGCGGACAGCCGCCACTTTTCGTGACGCGGACTATACCAGGCGATAAAAATACAACACAGTTAGGGAGTTGTTTTAAATGGTTTATTTTTTTTTTTCGATTTTTCAATACACCAATTGGGGTATAGGCGAGTCGCGTGTCAGTCGATGGATGGACGAAAATCTCGGGTGGACGAGGGAACTTTTCTATTTCGGCGTGGTGCGCAATTTATTCAATACACGTATTTCCCAAATACTATATCATTTGATTCGTAGAGATAAAGATTCATATATTTTAATTTTTCGAACTCAATACTACTGTCAAAAACCTATGTTGCGTATATTGCCGACACAACGCGGATGTTTTTAAAGTTTATTATTAACATCTAATATACCGTTGTAGACAAGAACACACTTTTTTATTGGTTATTACCACACAAAGTTTTAATGTTCGATATCAACTATACCCCACTTTTAATTTACTAAATCATCTGTCTAATTTTTTTTAAATATGAGTCATAATTACATAAAGATTTGTAATTATAACATATTAAAATATTTGTGTACATCAAAAAAAAAATAAAAATACTCAAAATGACTTAATTTTATAAATACTTATAGTATTTTATATAGATTACAGAGCGTTTGTTAATTGCTGTATAAGGAAATTTTGTTACAATCAAGAATTAAAATTGTTACATTTATATGATCGAGCGTACTGCAGAGTGTATAAATATCAATTGGACATCGTCAAACTATAAAGGACATATTTTCTTTATGTTCTGTGAGTAAATAGTGGACAGTTAAACAATTATTGGACTGTTCATCAAGCATACCTATATTAGTTCATCACAGTGACTATTCATCGAATGACGATTGATAGATGTATGAAATTACAAATTAAATATTATTCAAAAATTAATATTCTATGCAATTCAGGCACTTGATAATTATGAAATTTGCATACGAATGTAAATATAAACGCACTACATATAAAGAAACAAATCAACCCGCTACCGAATAAAATATATAATGATTGGAAGACATAATAATATATATGTATATATTTGATTAAAAAACGATTGAAGTATATTTATGAGGTAGTTTGATTCTTACCCGGCAGTCCGAATTATTCGCATTTTTTTTTTTTATATTTATCAACTTCCTTCGTTCAGAATCGTCTTATTGAACAAATCGTTTCTTTAAAATTCAATATACCTGTCAAAAGAAACCAACCCGACGTGCGAAGAACACCCCAGCGAGCGAAGTACACACTATTTTTTAAAAATATAATTTGAATGCAAAACTACAATAACGTATTCTTTATTTATCTCTAGTAGTAATTGAAAGATACTAAATTGAATTATTGTGAAGTAAACTTTATTTAAATAATTGAAAATGATGAAAAACTAAAGAAAAAAAATAAATTACACCCAAAAAATTGAAGTTGAAAGTATTTGTTTAGGAGGAAATAAATTCTAAAAGATAGTTCAGAGAAAAAAGAATGATGCAAAAGAGCAAAAGACATTCGGGACCAATTCACAAAATAAAATAAAACGTAATGAAAACGGTGCCTAGTTAATTATTATTAATAGAACAATAGAAGTTTTTTCTATCATAAAAATAACGTGCGTGAAGTTGGCACCACCACATTGTGGTATTTTATATACTTGATCGTGGTCAGTACTTTCAAGATTTGCCAGGGTCCCGCAAAATCTAACGCCGGCGCTGAATTATATTAATTATAATTTTGTTTATATTAAGTAAATAAAATACTTTTATAACTTTGTAAATGGTTATTGAATTCAAACACTTTAATTTTACTTAGTTGTGTTAAAATGGTAGGTTCAATGAGTAAATCACAAAAAAACATTTATCAAATAACCTCGTGTGATTATTGTATAATATTATGATACTCATATTATAAAACACATACTATTTTCTAAAATATAACCTAATCTTTCTTATGTTTAAGAAAAATACAAATTATAAAACTGTACCATAAATACGCAACAAAATAAATGTGCCTGTGAATTTCAATTTAAAATTTAGAACTTTTACATTATTTAAGTAGGTAAAATTTTCGTACAATGCATTTAACAGTCCCAATTCTTCATATCTAAAACTTATTGTTTGAACTCAATATTTCCTCTTAGACCGCGGTGGGTACAGATCGCTATTAGCTTCGGCTACAGCAGTCAGCAATTATTTTAAGCACGTTTCATTAATAATTGCATAATCCAGATTAAATTAAAACCTAAATAAACTATTAAACGTGTATGATCTCAAATCTAAATATATATTTTATCATATGATTTATTCATATTTATCATTTTGCAATGTAATACATACCTAGAAATTTGACATATTAGAAGGTTAATAGATATATTATGCATATTGTATAAAAAAAACAAACTTTTTTAAGTAATGAATTAATAATATGATAATGAGTATCAAAATTTGGGATTGAGATTTGTGATTGGAATGAAGTCTGGTATATAAATTTGATAAAAGGATTATATCTTCAATTTCAAACCCATATCTCAATTAACAGTCCCACGACGTACTGTCAGAACATAATTCAGAAACTCCATTCCAGAAAATCGGTAAGTATGCAAATTCTGAAAATTGCTTAGCAAATTTTAGCAAATAATTTGCAAAATTTTGGTGCAGGTTTTAAGTGTCTAGCACAATGTGGTGGTGCCAACTTCATGCACGTATAAAAATATTTAAAATATAACGTTAACGGTTACCGCCGCCATCATATGCTAATTATCTATGCCATATAAGTAAAGCAATTAGTGGGATACACATAACCACATATCACAAATATCGAAATTTCATGTTAGAACATTACGAATATTTTCTCATGCGCGTTCCTATACACATAATATTATAATAATATATCTCTAAAGCAAAATATTAATATCATCAATTATCCGAACAGCTTTGTGTATTTTAATAATACATTATGTTATATATTGTGTGCTGTGTGCATGATGTGAAACAAGTGGCGGTCTCTCCCAAATATCGCTCCAATCCGGGTCGGATTGCTTTAATCAATAATTTATGTACCCGGAGTGTATATAAATTAATTAATTACCCCAGTGTATGGTTAATTCTTTTTATTATTATTTTTTTCTTTGACGTAACGCAACGTGGGCGAACTAGATCTGGACCACGTTTTAAAATAACCGTTTAATATTCACATCGCGACAATCGCGTGTAGGTATTTACAAAATTGGTTCACGTATTAAATTAAAACACGAACAAAATTATAATAATATCCTTTGATGGGCGATGAAAGTTATAAGCGAATACAACTGGAGGCGACAACGAAGAGAATAGTGTAATCGAAATTAAAAATACACACGTAATTAAGTGTATACGAATTTGAGACGACGTAAAAATAAATAATTATGGTAATAAAAATAAAAATAATAATTCGAAAAATTTACGAATACGGTGACGATGACAGTGACAGTATGGTCATATACTTGAAATTCACTAGGCTAAATTGGGGCACAAATCGGTATTATAAACCATTGAAATTATATAAAAATAATATATGCTGTTTATTTTAATAAGTCAAAATTTTCATCAAAGTAAAACCATTTAGTTCATATTTTTATACTTTACTTGTTTTTTTGATCTATGTTTTATTTATGAGATGTTTTAGATTCTAAACGAAGTGAAGAAACTAGTATTTTTACAATGATGTTTATTAATTTATATATTATTTATTTTATTTATTAATTAATCAATAACTTTTCTTCGTATGGAAATATTTGTCCAAAAGTCTAGATCAGCAACTTTTTGAAGTCGAATTTGTCACTAAATTGTACTTTAAAAAGGTAATTTATCAAATTTCTCAATTCCTCATTTTTTTGGAGGGAAAAACTACTCAAAGTTTGACAGAAAAGACTATTTTTTGATACAAACTTTATAAAAATTTAAAAATAGATAGATAATAATATAAGAAATATTTTGGTGCAAGAAAATTTTTGAAAATATGAAAAAAAATTTTGGAATTTTTTTCCAACGTTTTTTTTTCTCATTAACTTTTTTTTATTTTTTTTTATTTATCGGATAAAGAAAGGTAAAGTATAGACAAGTAAGCCGGACATACTTCACACCACGGATATTCTTTGCTCTTCGGGTCAGATACTTTTGGTGGATGTGTTGAAAATGTGTATTATTACCTTCCTTCTTTCACATCCACCTAGTGTTTTTGACCCGAGGAGCGAAAAATATCCGTGGAGTGAAGTATGTTCGCTTTTCTTGTCTATACTTTATTTTTTTTATATAAACCGAAGATTGCTAAGTGTCAAAATTAGTAGTCGAATAAAACACGAAATTAGTAGTCGAATCAAACACGAAATTAGTAGTCGAAATATTAAACACGATGCTCAACGTTTAACAGTTCAAAATAATGAACATAAAATTTAACAAAAACTTAGTTTCGTATTCTTATATGTTAAAGATGAATAATATAACCCATAACCCTGGGGTTAGATGTTGTTCACCGGGCAATATTATCTCCAATTTCATTTCATTTTCATGTTCTTCGATGTCTTTTGTTCATAGAATTATTAAACTTTTTAATTCATAAAATGTGGGCAAAACTAGTTTTTTCATAGAAAAATAATTTATCTTTTTTCAGGACACTTTTGCAGTCGAAATCGTTTTTTTAGAGCATTTTATGATAGTCCCATCTCGCTTAGATCTAAGCTTTGTCTACAAAATATTTTTCTGGATGGATTAAATATTAATATAAATTCTTAAATATTTATTTCAAGTGAAGATTTTCAAAACAGTAGAATTTAAAAAAAAATATAATATATATAAAATTAATTAACTTAAGTTTTTTTGAAAATTTATTTTAATTTTACAAGTCTACACTCATGAATTTATAATTTGTAATTTTTCATTTTCCGTAAAATTTCGAATACTTGGCGCCAAAGTGTACAAAGTAATATAAGATAAATATTATAATGTTTAGGTAGATCTAACTAAATAATTTTATTTTGTACGACAAATGACACTTATAACGCCATTCTAACGATATTTAATTTATGAATAGGCTTTTTATTTGAACGTCGATTTATTGTTTAATATTCTATTACGTTATGCAGTCATCAATGATGACAAGTTTCATTAAAACGCCATATATGACCAACAATACAAATTTTAACATTGAATCGTTTATTTTACAATGTATTATTAAATATGTGATTGTTCGAGGATTTAAATTACTACACGATTTTCTATTGCAAATCCGTTGAATGAAATCCATAATAATATATTATAATTCAATGCTCACTCCTACGAACCCTAGCACGGTTTAATGGTGAATTAAATCAAAATAACAGCGTTATTAAATTACATGTTTTAGTAGTTGGAAGTTAGCGTGTCGACACATGGTGTCTCAATGCATAAATTACATACAATTCACATACAATTTAAAACGTTAATGGAAAGAAAATCATGAGTATGAATAATAAGGTTTTTCTACTTTTTATCTACATTTTTAAAAGAGTGTTTCAAAATTTATTTAGTGGTGAACGACTATTTATAACTATTTTAAATATTGATACTTAAATTTACTTTATGTCCAATGTTCAAAACAATATTAACGTTTAAAGTTTAGAGTAGTAGATTGGACACCTTTAATGAAACAGTACTGCTACTACTTCACTGATCAAAACTTTAAACCCTTTTATCTCCTGAGCTGTTGTTCCAAGAACAATAATTGAAATATTAACATTTCCAAAAACAACATATTCAAAATATCAAAATAAAAGTTGATAAAAAATGTCACTTTCATTAATTATTTTAAAATTTCTCATGAAACAAAATTAAAATTAATATGAAATCGCATTTGTCAGACCATCATGTAACAATTTGCATGAATATGTACATAAAAACCACGATATTCAAATTTAATTTCAAGCGTTAAACAATTTGACGCTTTAAAAGGTTTCGTGCGTCTTATTTTTGGAAAATGAAAATGAACAATGCTTGTAAGACGAACACATAATATATTATTAGGTGGCCGCGTGTGAGTGTATTCGTTTATAGCGTGTTATTGCAATAATAAATCGTTTAGTCATATTATTATTATTATTATGTATGCAACGAGTAGGAAATTATTTATTTGAGTTCATGACTGAGTTACTTAATCCGTGACAAATCGCTACGGTTTCGTTTTCACATTATATCCGATATTATTTATTGCTGACAGCACGTTTACGTGCGACTGGCATGTAAAACGGGTTGGTGAGGAGAGGGTTGCGCAACGTCAAGAGTAAAATGTGACTTGTACAACGGTAAGTACAAAACAGGTGTACCGAGATATTATCACGTGTGTCCATATCGATATCGAGGCCGTGTAATCGTTTAAATGTAGTTCGACGTTGGTTTAATAATTATTACATAATCACGCGAAACTTGAAAAACACATCATATTAAATTTGTATGTAAATTTAATACGGTGTATATTCTTCGCAAAATCCAAACGGAAAGTGTTCAAATTTATCCGAATTACCGTTTTTCATCCTAAAGTAATAGAAAAAAGCTCGGGTAAGCCGGACATACTTTACACCACGGATATTTTTCGCTCTTCGGGTCAGATACTCTTGGTGGGTGTGTTGAAAATGACAACCATGGTCTTTATATTATTAACTTTTTTCGTTCAGAATCGTGTTTTTGAAGAAATGATTTATCGTTTTTTTTAAATACTGCACACTCACAAAGAGTATCTAACTCGAAGAGTGAAGAATATCCGTGGTGCGAAGTATGTCCAGCTTCCTTTTCTATACATACTTTTCTTTACTTTACTTTATATTACTTAACTTTGCTTTACTTTTTAAAAAGTATGTTATAATATGTGGAAAAAATGGACATCTGCTTTTTGCTCTTAAAATGCATTTAATATTTTAGCATAAGTATGGTCATCTTCAGGTAAGATTATGTCCTTTAATTTTAACGATTTAAGAAAAATAATGTAATTTTACAAACACTTAGGTACTATAAAATATTTAATATTTTTCTCTAATTGAAAAATATAATATACAAACATATTATATTTTTACACTCTTAAATGATTCTGACCATAATTTGTAGCAAAATAAACGCCGATAAATCTTAATTAATTAAATTTTTGTAAAGAATAAAAAAAGACTTTTAAGAAGAGAGTTTTGCTGATTTTTCGCTGATTTCTCTCTTTTTTTTTTTTTTGTGTGCGTGGATGACATTATACAAATGCACTGCATTTTACTGATGACTATACGCATTATGCAGTGTAGCAGTGTACGCCGAGTGTTTTAAATTTGCAGTCTCGAAATGTCTTGAATGCATAAAACCTGTATAAATTGTTTTCGAATAAACGGTCCTCTCGAAATCTGGCTAATGATATTGAAAAGGTATCCCGAACAGAAGAATTGGTATTCACGACGTGCTTTCGTACGTTTTGTACCGAATACAGCAGCGATAGACCCGTCGTAAACGAAGAAACGAAGACGACGACAGAGTGGTTTTGGGCGTGGTGATTCACCGATAGTGAAGTTTGAGGAGGGGGTAAAAGAAATAAAATACTCCCACGAAAAACAAAACGATGAAAAGAGTAAATTGCCTAAGAGCTCGCTTGATTTTACTATTATTATTATTGTTATTATTACTATTATTGTTCGCCTCCCTCGGATCGTGAACCCAAATGTATTATTATAATTTCTTCAGTTCATTAAGCAAATAACCGCGTACAAATACAATTCAGAGAATATGTTTAGCTTTCGATGTGGGTTAATAGGCGACGCACCCTACCGCAATCGCCATCGCAGCGATGAATAATTTTAAATCGAGGTCAATAATAATAATAATAATAATAATTAATATTATCGCATATAAAAGATGTATTCGAAGAGTAGCCATCAATTAATATAAATGATGTTGTTTTGTATAAAATATTAAAAATCAAAATATATTCCATTAGTCGTTCAACAGCATACAAATGTGTAAACTTAACGTTTTATTTGACTCAAAGTTATTTAATAGTTTTAAAATTAATAAGGATCACAAAGTGTTTCCCTTTTTGAGTATAGTTTCTTTGATTTATTTATAATTTAAAAGAAAGTCAACAAAAAAGATGCGGGGAAAATTTTGCCGACGAGCGATCGGTTAGGTTAGACGCTCATTCGCGATGCCTTGTTCAATTTTGTTTTCCAATTACTCTCGAGAGCCTTCAGGGCTAACCTCTGCTAATTTATATAGTGTGACCGTTGTCGTAAAATACGTTGATCGAACGATACGTGTATATTATACGCATTCGAGACGGACTCGTATGCGGAGAGATACTCGTAATATCATGCCGCCGTTAGTCGGAAATTGAGTCCGAGATGAATCCAATTTTCTTTTCTGAATCGGCCGCCATCTCTCTCACAAACGATATTATAGGTATGTACTCGGCTACCAAGAATTACGTCTCGTCCACTCGCCCTAAACGATCTTAAACAATAATTAGTTTTATATACACGTGTCGTATTGTTGTTGTTTATGCGTTTGTCCGGTTGTATCATTACCGCTGCGAGCGTATTCACTGTATAATAACTTTATTTAGCGTTTTCGCAACCACACAAACATCTGGCGTCATATTCTGTAAATAATATACTGCATAATATGTATGTATACAAGAGTCCGTAGTTCAGTATTCGCTGTTGTGGCAGATACCCGTTCTTGACGGCACTCTCATTGTATACAGCGCAGGCACTCTTTCTGGTATCACAAAAGAATCCGGCAAGATTATGGATGACTTTGTGTGTTGAAATGAGCTTTCAAAGGCACTTAATGAAACCACATATAGTCCAAAGGTCCAGGACCCTTCCCTTGAATTTTTTTTAACGATACTGCATGTAACAATTATTTCACTATCCCCAACAAAAAAGCCACTTACTGCATTTTTAAAATTGTTCAGGAGAGCCAGTTAAAGTTTCAAATATGAATTCTTATTCCGTGTTTAACATTATTTGCAACAGTTACTTTTAGATTCTGAGCAAAAGCGAGGAATGTATTGGTTTTACAAATCTGTGTTTTTTTTATATATTTTTAATGTAAGCTTTGTACACGAATTAATTACTGTATAATATATAAATAACTTTATTCATAAAAGATATTTATAAAGTAAGCTGCCTAATTTTGGGTTGCCAATTGACACAACACACTAAATTAATCGCATAAATTTGACATAGTTACAATATATGGTAAACTAAAATAAAAGTATATAAATAAGTGGATAAAATTCATTGGCTTCATTTAGAATAAAATAATTATTGCTGAACTTTAAAATATTTAAAAAAAATTAATAAATAAAAGAGGGAAGAATAAAAACAAAAATGAAAGAAAAAGTGAAAAAGAAATAATTATAAAAAATAATCTCTAATTATTATAAAGAATAGAAAATCATAAAGTATAGAAACTTATGTTAGTTAAGAGTTTAATATAATAAATTAAATACAATACCAAAATAAATTTTGGTATTGCTATTCGCTTATCTTATCTTTTGTATTTTTCGACGCTAAATTTCATATGATACAAGCTGGTAATTGCGGTGTGGCTTTTGACTACTGTCTAAATACATTTCTCAAGGCCGCAATGGCTTATCAGTGTTATCACAGATTACATGACTGCCATGTATAATATTATGTTATGCCAAATTTGGCAATGCAAACACACACATAAAATTCGAGTACTCAACGTCGTTACAAATCGACTCGACCAGAAAAAATAATATAAAATACACCACTCACCCAACACTATTAAATAACAGTAATTATTTTCTAAACATATCTAATAGACTATTATAATTATATATTATCTGAAGCTTTGTTTAGAATCGTTTGATTGAAGAAATGATTTATCGTTTCTTTAAAATTCAATACACCCATCAAGAATATCTCACTCGAGGAGCGAAGAACACCTCGACGGACGAGGTACACACTTTTTTTGTATACAACTAAAATGAAGTTCATTTTTAATATATCTACAGACGATGAACACATTCGTCTATTTGGATGATTCTGAATCATTTTCATGTTTAAGATATACATGATATTATAAAAACCCATTTTCAAAAAAAAATCACTTCTGAAAATAATTTCAGTCATATCACGGTTATGAAGTTTCCCCTCAACCACCCACCAAATTAAAATATAGCCACTATCAACTGATTCGTGCATTGAGTTTTCACGCGTTAGTACATTTTCGTATACGCATTACAAACCGCGTCAACGTTGATGTAGAATTATTATACTTTATTATATTATAACGTATAGACGTTGAATATACACAATGAATCGAAATGCAATTAAACTGCAATCAGCAGAATTGTATTTATGTTAAATTATAATGTACGAGTGCTCCTTTCAGCCGACCCCTGCCGACTGCTTGTCATTACAGTAGTTCTAACTTTTCACGCCGGCAGATTAATAATCCCATTACACACACAGACGCGCGAATACGTGCAATATTTATACCCAAAATCACGTAAATACACGTGGCATCATACATCGTGTAATAATATTCGCATTTCGAACTGTTAGCATACCGCGAAAGATTACAAACACACACTCGTCGCGATGTCACATATTTGGAGGCAGCCCGAGTTTTGTAGTTATATAATAATAATATATTATCTGCAGTGCAATACAATTAATATAATATTATTATTATAACGTGTTTGGTTATTAATTTTCTCGGTGTTTTATGAGCTTTCCGCGACGATATAATGCATCCTCGTTAGCGTAACCGACCGCGATATCGTAGCTAGATATCATAGCTAGAGACCGGATTTTCATGCAGTAAAAATCAAAAAAATGTGCAGTCAATAACTTAAAAATTGCAAAAACATGCAGTTAAATGCCTAAATCGTGCAAAAATGTATTTTTTCCCTAAAATCGCTTAATACTTACCAAAATTTTGTAAACAATCGAAGTACATTGATTTAAACCCTTAAATTATACTTTATTTATCCAGTTTTTTACTCTATTACAGGATTAGCAATTAATAATTAAAAAAAAAAATTTAAAAAATAATTAAAAGATTGATAAAAATAAACTCACTCGATTTGTATTTTAGCAACCACTGGTTTAATTAAAATAAATATAAATAAAATATTATTTCGCGTTATAATGACTGATAATATGAAAAATGTGTATT
>JAIPRM010013587.1:0-11323 GCA_025469315.1 Stegophylla sp. TES_Ste_2020
TGATATTTTATAATAATTTCTGCTTTTCGTTACGTTTTCTGGTTATCTGACGGGTATTCCATTATGAGAACGGCCGATAGACGCCAGGTCATGCCGCCGATAAAGCTTTATCTGCCAATAATTGTGTTGTAAATTGATTAGAGTAATGTGTGGCAAATATCACCGCAAGAACATTGTAGCGTCGAACAACGTGTTCAAATCATTATTGAATTTTTGTTTTGTTCCGTTCGAAAAACGTTTCGCGGCACAACGAGCACTTTTACTACCCTCGTTGGTCATGCGACTGAGAACGCTTTTTTGGAATTTCGATCGTGGAATCGCAGGTCTACACCGCGAATATAATAATATGTCAACATGATGAACACCGTCCAGCGAATTAAGCAAAATTTATGCAACAAAGTTGTCGAAAATTAGATCTGCCTCATAGGGACTTATAATAATATAATATGAACGTACTATATTTGTTACTAATATTTAGGGCTAGGAACTTATAGGAGTTAGCATGTTTTTTTTTAAAAAATAATTCAAAACATAGCTAAGTAATATGGTTTCATAACACCAGGAGGAGTTGTATGCAGAGTTCTCTTTAATTTGCATATTTTGCATTATTTAAACTCTTTTTTTTTTCGATATAAGTGCATATTTCGGTTATATTTGAATTTTAAGTGCATATTTCACATATTTTTCAATATTTTTAATTTGAGTTTTCTTGGTACTGTAATAGCTTTTTGGTATTTTTATATTGTTTAAATGTATAAGCTTAAAAAAGAATAAAGATTTTTGAAAAAAAAAAAAGAAGAGATTTCATAAATAATAGAAGAAGAATATATATATTGAAATATATTATACAATACAATTTTTAAATATTTTTAGTTTTTACAGTAAAATTTATGTTTTATAAAAGAGATTATTTTAGCATTTTCTTATTTTTTATTACATACTGAATACCGTAAATAGTTCTTTTAAATTTTCGACGGAAAACACGTGTTCTGAAATGAAATCCTTTGTCTAGCTGCAGGTAGGGTCATTTCATTCGAACCCAATATTATCGGCGGCGGCAGCACATCGCCAGCAACGACGAGTAATCATATTTCGCGAGCACGTAAATTGACCCCCATGAACAGATAAGTACTATTATGATGATGATAATTAGGGCTACGGACTTGTAGCTCTAAAAAAAAAAACTTAAAATATGTATGTATTTCTGCTCTAAAAATATGCAAAATTGCTAAAATAATCTCTTATAAATGATTAATTGTACTGTAAAAACTCAAAACATTTAAAAATTGTATAGTATAATACCTATATTTTAATATGTATATTATTAATTCATCTTCTACTATTTATGAAATTTCAATTTTTTTTTTTTTTTGTTTCAATCTTTATTCTTTTTAAGCTTACATTTAAACAAAATAAAAACATCAAATAATATTCAGTCTCTTCAGAAATTCAGAGAAAAATTTTCCGACACCAAGAAAACTCAAATTAAATATTGAAAAATATGTGAAATTGTACTTAAAATATTCAAATATAACCGAAATATGCAAATTAAAAAGTACTGCTTACAACTCCCGCTGATATGAAACGCATTTCTATATTACTTAGGTATGTTTTGAATGATTTTTGAAAAACTAGCCCTAATGATAATAAATAATAATAATATGTAAAGTGACTCGTCCAAATAGAAGCCGGACACACAGTGTGATCAAGTTAGGACAGGATAGTTATGGTGAGGACGTTCTACGAAATAATAATCAATCGACTGGATCTTGTTTTTAATAACAATTTAATTCAACTATAAAAAAAAAAAAATATATATATATATATATATATGTATATTTTTTTCACATAATAATTAATAATCGTTTTAAATAAAATGCATCGTCGTAACTCTACGTAGGTATACAAACACACACACACACATACACACACAAACAAGGATTACAATGTTCTAATATATATTATATATTTATATATATATATATAAATAAAAATTTTCATTGGTAAAGGTACTTACTATAAAGCATTGATTATTTTTCAAACGGAAACAATAGATAATAATAATATTTTAATTAACATTATTTAATCAGATATTATATTTATTCCTTAATTATCACTGCACGCGGTTATCGATATACACATACCAAAAGGTGGTCAATATAATACAATCATAATTATTAAAAAAAAAAAAAAATATTCGAATGCAGTTCTGTCTACAGAGATGAATAATCACATTATAGAAATCGGGTTCGAGGAAAACTGTATTATATTATAATAATTTAAGAGTAATTCATAATGTACATAAAATAATTTTTAACGCGCACACAATAATATTATTAATAAATGAGTATTTTATAATATTATATTAGTTATAAAATAAGAGATACACTGTGTAATAGCTTATGTAAGAGCAGCGAGCTTTTAAGCGATCACGTTTGTTCGATTCTGGTATCCGTATTAAAATAATAAAGATCTACAGTTAATTATTATAATAACAATAATAATAATAATAATAATAATAATAAAGGCTATAGGAACGTCGGTTGAAATTTTACAATAATGAATTTTCATGATAAAAAAAAAAAAATAATAAAATAAAATAAAGGTACAAAACGCGTCGTCGTCGACGACGGACGACTTAGAATATTATATTATTATTACAGTTATAGTTATAGTTATAGCATATTTTTGTGAGTCACATAAATTTTTGTTCGAGTAAAACAACACACACACACATACATATATATAAATTGTATATTGTGTTGTAGCAGTAACCCACACACCTGTCTGCGCACAATAATATATTATAGAAACAATTAAACATCTAATTGAATTAGCTAGCACCTTGTTTGGTATATTTTTGTAATTTTAATTTTTTTTTTTTTTTTTTCTGGACTAAAACGTATAATAATAATAATTACGATGGTAAAAATATTTAATAATAATAAATTTAAATTAGAACTCGAAGAGGCCTTGGACAAACACCGGCGGCGGTGGTTAAAAACTCGAGATCTCCTAGTCGATACTTCTCGCTCCGCTCACCACCAGCAGACACGCGCGCACACACACAAACTTATATAATATATATATATATATATATATAATATTATGTACTATGCATGTACAGTGTACAACGGTATAACATTTGATTCACTATATTTTATACTAGTATATAATATTAAAAATATAGACTAAAAAATAATATTCCTAATAATACGAATTGCTTGACTAGGTCGATTTGTGACATTTACAACAATATTGTTACAATAATAATATTATGTACAAAAACTACGCGTATGGAAAACGTGCGCGCGCACGCGAGTGTTAAAACAATAATTATTACGAATAATAATAATAATAATATCATCGCAAACGATGATAAAAAAAAAATCGCGTCCGATTATTAAATTTTTCGTACACGCGAAAAATGTAAAAAAATATCTAAATAAATACATACGCATTTAAAACCGGTTGTTTTTTCTTTCTATGGCCGAATTGAAAAAAAATAAATAAAATAATACAGAAACGTAAAAAAAAAAAAAAAAGAAGGGGAAAAACTAGTTTTCGTCCGTCGTCTCCGCACTCCTATCATCGAGATAATATCATAATATTATTATGATGAGGTCTCTGTCTCGTGTAGTCGTGTTTATTCCACGCGAAAAACTGATTATACATACATTATTTTTCGTCGTAGTCGTCGTCGTCGTCTCTGGTATTTATTTTTCGACACACGCCCGTCTCTCGTCGTCCTCGTGGCACACGCCCACGCGCTCCGAACCATGATGATGATGACGTTGATGATGATGATGATGTTAATGATGATTGTGATTATAACAATATTATTACTATTATTGTTATAATGAAAATCATACAATATAATAATATTATACTTCTTATTACACTGGCGGCGCATATGGACCGCTGCTGACACGTGGCACTCGGCGGTATACAAAATAGTACACCGGTCGTCGGTTTTTTGGAAAAAAACAAAAAAAAATAAATAAATAAATAAAATAATAGTCTTTTTTTTATTTATTTTTTTGTTCCACGTCATCGTTTCGCTCAGACGCCGACGACGCGACGCATGGCCACGGCGGCGTTTCTGCAGTCTCCGCCGCCGCCGATCTTCATGGGACTTGTGTTGTTGCGCTTGTGCAACAAATCCTTTTCCTTGGTGTCCGCGGGACAACGGGACGGCGGCGCTTCCACGTAACCGCTCTCGTCGCTGTCCTCCTCCGACAACGAGTCCAGATCCACCAACAGATCCATGGCGATCTTTTTGCACGCGTCCGACGATCCGCCGCTCGATATGCTCTGCAAGCTCGGCGTGGACTCGTCGTCCGGATATCCGCAGTCTTTGTCCTCTTCCAGGTCCTCCTCCTCCTCCTCCTCCTCAAGGCCCACGTCCAGGTCGTCCAAGTCCAGGTGGTCCTCGTCCTCCCCCCGGCAACCGCAGGCCTCGAACAACAGTTTCCGGTTTTTCACCAGATTGTTGTTGTAGGCGGCGCCCGGCAGCAGCAGTGCCGAGCCGGTGCGCTTGTCCACGTGGCCGCCGCCGGTGATGTTCTCGAAAAGTCGCTTCCGGTCTCGGACCAGACTGTTGTATTTGTAACACACGTCGTCGGGGCCCTGCGGACTGTCCACCACGACTTCGTTGTACTTGGGCAACAGCTGACACTGCTGCTGCTGCTGCTGTTCGGGGCACAGTGCGGCCGACGAGTCGTACAACGACGGCGGCGGCGGATCGTCCGCGATCGCGTCCTGATACGACGGCGGCGGGGACGATTCGATCGCGTCGTCGTCGTCACCTGCGGCGGCGGTCACAGTGCCGTCGTCCTGGTCCTGGTCCTGGTCCTGGTCCTGATCCTTGTCGTCCAGTTGCAGGCTCTTGGCCAGTCGGTCTTCGATGACGCACGCCGTTTCGGCAGTCTTGGCGGCCGCGGCGTCCCTGTAACCTTGCAGCCCGCCCAACCGGTTGCGCAGCGTGCCGGTCCTCAACCGGTTGTCGGGACGACAGCGCCGGAACGCGGACGCGGTCGCTTCGCACCCGCTGCCGCCGCCACAGGTGGTCGGCTCGGCGTCGTCTTCTTCCAGGCTCTCCTCGATGGACATGAGCCGCGGCGCGGACTTGGATCGCTCCAGCGGCGGCCGGTAATTGTGCGACCCCGTCGACAGCAGGATCTTGCGCCGCGGCAGCGACGGGTTCTCGTACACGCAGTTGGCCAGCGACAGGCGCGCGTTTTGCCGGCTGATCTTGTCGCGCTTGAACTCGTTCAGGGCCTGGGCCAGTCGGTTTTGCAGCTGACCCGCGATCAGCCGGGCCACCGACTCTTTGGAGCACACCACCGCGTGACACCGCAGCTCCTGCTTGAGCTTGCGGCCCTCGTGCCGGTACACCCAGCAGAATATCCGCGGGAACTGCGGCGACGCCAGACAGTACGTGATCCGGTGGCTCCAGTACTCGGTCAGCCCGTGTTCCTTGGTGAACGCCTTCAGACCGGACTGCGTGATGGTCAGCTTCATGTGCACGTCCGGTTTTTGCGTGCACGTGTAGTTCTTCCACAGGCTGCACAACGGTTTTTCCACGCACATTTCGCCTGCGAACACACGAAGCAAAACGGAAAAACATTATTAACAGGCGGCACTCGCGGAATAAATACAGTTGTTACGGTATGGTGTGGTTAATATGGTTGTGGTATAATATAACGTTACGGTTGTGGGCCTTTTTTTTTTGTGTGCACTAAGGTTGCATTGAGGAGGGTTGAATTTTCAACAAGGGTAGTGATGCGGTGGAAAACGACTACTAGTCGTTTAGTACTAGTTATTTAAAAATATAAAATTATAATCAATGTTAATGGACGCTTTACAAGAATTCATTAATTCTTTTAATGAATTAATTATTTTTAATTAGAAATGTCAAGTAAAAAAATTTAACTGCCTTTTCTACGAGCCTTTTTTTACATTTTTACAACGTTATTTGTAGATAAATACAATATTATTTAGCATTGCACATTCAACAGTATGAATTTTCAAAGCATGTTTCAAGTTTATCTTTCTTATTAATAGAGGTTATAATTGTATAGTTAAAAGCATTTTTTTTTCCGATACTTGTTGAATAAAATTTCCATAAATATGGTTTAAGGGGGGTGTCCAGACACCCAAAACACCTCCCCCCCTGGTTGCGCCACTGGGACCCACTCGTCTCAACACTCTTCCAAAGCCTATCCTACGCATTATTATTCCCATCACGATCCGTTCGGCGTTCAATGGCACACAAGGTATATTATTATTACATGATGATGATGACGACGATGGGTACTCTCTCGATTTGGCAACTGTATACGTATTATTATCATTATTATTACGACGACGTTGTTTTCCTCACTACAATATACCTAACGCCGTTCACCGCGCGCAAAACAGCGAATTAACGTCATCACATATCGCACACCGATCACGAATATCCTACAGACGTCCAGTGTCTCTACATACAAAACGTCATCGCAGTAATAATATTATTATTATCTTGTTATTGCGCACGCGTACTTGCGAATACCATCGGTTCCGCGATCGGGACACGTATCGCACACGAAGCGTGGTGACGGATTCGCGCATTGAAATATCTCATATTTATACCTTTCTAATAATTACCCGGTAGTGGCGCGACTAGGAATTTTTCAAGGGGTTGGTCCACCTATAAATTTCTATTATAATTATTTAAACATAAAATTATATTCAATGTTAATTGGACACTTAACAAGAATTATTCATTTAACAGAAATTTCATGTAACAAAAATTCGAACTGCCTTTTCTCTGAGTTTACAAAACATTTATAACGTTGTTCGAAGTACATAAATAAAAAATTTTACATCGCATATTCGACAAAATTTTAAAGCGTGTTTTAATTATCTAATACTTATTGTTTTGAATCGATGAATCTTGTTTCTTGATTTCTACTATATCATAATAAATTTTTTGCCAATTATAATAATTTGTAATGGATGTTCTAACTCCTCTATTGATAACCTAATGTTATTTAATTTCATAAAATAGTGAGCAATATGTTGAAATATTATGTTTATTTACCATGATATATATTTTTGAATTAATAGAGATTATAATAATTATTGTATCGTTAAAAGGATGATTTTTTTTTTTCAATAATCATTGAAATTTCCAACCAAAAATGGTTCGAGGAGGGAAGGTGTCCAGACACCTAAAACACCCCCCTTGATTGCGCCACTGTAATACCCGGGGTGTCGGGCTAAGTGAAACTCGGCAGCACCGAAGTTTTGTAAAAAAAAATGTCTGTTGTTTTATTATTCGGTGGAATTCGCGCGAATATCCACGACCTGTTCCCGGGTTACATTTCATGTATCCGAAGCACGAGGTCGGCCGACAATAGATCGTTACTACCCACGAGATGTGTATAGATGAAAAAAGATAAGACTGATAAGACCTCGTTGGAAAAAAGTGAAATTTCCAAAATGGGGGGGGGGGCGCGGTCCAAACTTAGATTGGCTGAGCTAGCCAAACCAAGTTAAAAAAAAATATGATATCTCACCGTAGGGGGGCTAGCATTAAGTTGACCCCCCAATTAACTGTGCTAGCTCAACCTTGCCTGCGCTAGGTGTGCGCAAATAATTGGTGCAAAAAAAAAAAAAGTTCAAAAAAATGATAGTAAGTAGACTTAACGCACCCATGGATTTCAATGAGAAAAACAATATACGTATTGTATACACTACACAACTATCTTGTGGTAAGCGAGGAATTAATTGATTGATGTGTATTCGTATCGACGGGTCGTATGACCTAATAATATTAATAATGATATTGTGTACATTTCGATATTATGTTTTTCGACGAAAGAAGGTTAAAAAAAAAAAAAAAACACGGCACAAGACACCTTGAAACGACAACTATCATCGGGCCTATAACATAATAATATTCACCTATAAACACAACCCGTTTGGACGCAGCAAATCATTGTGTAGTCACGGTTCACGGACAATATATTTCAGAGAAAATAGACGAATATTTTTCAAGGTTCTCCGCGTTAAGGTATAACAAGTCCGTCGTCCGACTCAGCTACCACCTTTTGATTGAGAAAAAAAAAAACAACGATCGATGTTTTCTGGTATTCTGATTATATTCCTGACAACATACTGCGTAGAGCGTATCGACGACAGCGATCGGGTTATAGAACAAAATTTTCCATTTCTTTAACAACTACTACTAACTATAGGTAGTCGCGGATATCGTTTTCGACACGAACATTGTGTAGTGTGGATGACAATCCTTTTTTTTTCTTTCATTTAACAATGATTATTATTCGACAATGTAACACACACAAGAGAGCCGCGTGACCCAACCCACCACTTCGAACCAATGTTCGTTATTTTAATGGACGACGCCTATTTACTGCTACGGACATCCGTGTGAATTGAATAATATTATTATAATATGAGGTAAATTACAGTAAATCTCTATGATAAAATATCATAATATTGTAGGCTCGATCAGGGGCGGATCCAGAAATTTTTCAAGGGGGGGTAATTAAAATTTATTATCGTTATAACACTGAATAAAACTAGTATTTCTCACAAGTCACAATATTAATATATTTCAATATAATAAGCTCAAGGGAGGGGTATTTACCCTATTACCCCCCCCCTTGGATCCGCCACTGGGCTCGATTATGTAAAACATCCTGTCTAATAATATCTACAACTATGGTTCATAAATCGATTACAGTTATATATAAAATAATAATATGTAACCCAAGCATAATATATTAAAGGTGAAGGTCAAATATGCAATAAAAATATTGTGATAATATACATAATATAAAATATTATAAAAATTAATGACCGATAATGCTGCCTAAACATTCTAAAATATCATTATACACTAATTTCCGAGCAGACACACTTTATTCATTACTTATCACATATCTAATCATAAAATATAATATTAATTGCTGAGTTTTGAAAGCACACAATGTACTCGTCGAATACAACAGAAGTCTATCGACCTGTCAGTCAGTATATAAGGTGAACACAGCTGATAGTTAATACAAACAAAAAAAGATAAATGGTTTTTATTATTATTATTACCTACTATTTTTTTTTTTTTTTTTTTTGGTACCATGCATTTCTTAGCGTGTATAATGTGCGTGTGCATCGGTATTCGAGTCGTGCGAAAATCAATCGGAATGCGATGTGAAAGTAACCGTATGTATGTGCACGCCGACACTACGAAATCGCTCAAGGAAAACCTTGTTGATGTTTAAAACAAAAGTGATTCCGGTCATAGGGTATTAGGTTTAAAAAAAAAAGCACACAAGGGAAATAAATGACCGTTAGGAATAATTTACGGCACTTTTGACCGTTGGCTACACGAGAAGACACGTGTGATTAGTTTTGGAACTAAGAAATGTATAGTTTTAGAATATCTAAATATGTAATTGTAAACTCCAAGTAGCAAATAACAAAAAAAAAAAAAAATTAACTCTTAGGAGACGAAAAAAAAAGTTGTATTAATATTTTAACGTCCACTAGAGTCAAATGTGTGGAATAAAAAGCATTAGTTTTATGCAGATAAAATAATTTGTAGACAGAAATAATTATTATAAAAAAATGTTGATTTATGCACGAGTGGCCCAACAGTATTATAGGAATAATACATAAGTATGCGCCATTTATGTAGATGAAGTCGATGACTTGATGATGACTACCGTAACAATGTATAATGTACGTATGCGGCGCGGCAAAACATCTACAAAAACAATAAATTAGGTCCCTCGGGTGGTTATGATAATATTAATGCTGTTTAATGAGACCGAGTCGCGTGTACACACGAGAGAAGAGAGACTATCGGTAAAATGGCTACCACCAATAGGGAGATAATATTTATACACTTTAGTAGCGACCATAATGTAATAAGTGGGTCGACAATCGCTTAGGAGAGAACATCGTCTAAAGGAACGATCTCCGATGCTGTTTTATTTAGGTCAGAGCACACGCGTATTTATGCTTCTTTCAATCGAATTCTCGTCCGACTGACGTTCTAGTCTCCGAAATCTCAAAGAGTAATTATTATCATAATATTATAATATTATACCCGAACGCAGCAGCTACGATCATAAATATTTTTTGCTTCACTCGGAAGTTTTTGTGAGAATGCGTTTTGTTTTTTTTTGTTTTTTTCACGCTACACGTTCGTGTTATTCCGCTTTTGACTGAAGATTGACCCACGTGTAGTATACGCACACCACAACAAGTCTTGGAGAAGAGAAGACGATGATGAAGTGAAGCCGAATTTTCTGGTGCCGACGACGACGTGTAAACGGTTAGGAGTCATCGGCACAGTGCCAAGAGGTCATTGCGTAACGATCATCGATCGGCCCACCTTAACGAGTGTCAGGCGGCGGGAGGAGTAGTAGTAGTCTTCGTCCGGAGAATCCACTTTCTGTTGCGTACATGCGCGCGCGCGCTCACACCGTTCAAGCCGAACGCTGCATTTTATTATGATAAATATGCGTACACTCTTCTCTCAGAGCACCCGGAACCTTATTACTGGCGGCGGCGGGCCACATCGTTTTTTTCAAACCGGTTCGTGACTACGGCAATCAATACGACGAACGCGGCACAGAGTAATAATTATTATTATTGAACACACACGAAATTGAAAGACGACCAATTATTACTAGACCGGCACTGGGCCGACAGTCGAGGGAAAAACCGACAACTATGGAAGATTTTTGGGGGAGGAAAAAAAAAAAACGATTTAAAAAAATTAACTAGTTCGTCGTTGTTCGAGATGTTGAGAAAAATTTGGGCTGTTGCAAGATGCCAATGTAATTAAATATGACGAAAATATAATTTTTCACATTCAAATCATTTATACATTTTTTTTTAATTGATATTGCTTTTGTTATTTTTCAAAAATTATTTTTATAAATAAAGAGTAAGGTAAGCCTACATTGAAAAAAAAAAAATTGGGTTCTCCTCTATATATATATTGTAAATAGTAATTACATTGCTCCAATGCCAATGTTTGTATTTTATTTTTTTACTTTAAAATTTTGTTATTATTATTATTGAAAAATCACTTTTAGATTCTGAATGAAGTGAAGAAGCTAGTGTTTTTACAATGATGTTTATTTTTTTTTTTCTATGTACAACTTTTTGTAAAGAAATACTTATCCAAAAGTTTCGATCAATAACTTTTTGAAACCGGATTTGCCTCTAGATTGTACTTTAAAGAGGTCATTTTTTGAATTTCTCAATTCTTCAATTTTTTTTTTGGAAAAAACTACCC
>JAIPRM010013588.1:0-11322 GCA_025469315.1 Stegophylla sp. TES_Ste_2020
ATTATTAATTTCCTTCGTTCAGAATCGTTTTACTGAAGAAATGATTTATCGTTTCTTTAAAATTTAATACGCCCGTCAAGAGAATACCACCCGTCGTGCGAAGTACACCCATCGTGCGAAGTATGTTTATATTTAGGTATTATAATTTAATATTATTTTTCTATGAAATTATATAAATTCTAAGTAATTTATTTTTAGAAAAATATGATTTTTCTTATAGTATTATCATTGATTATCGAATAGTCTATTCTGTAATCAATGGTATTATGGGGGACATAGTATGCGCGTCACACTGCTTTAATGCTATTTGGACGACCGGAGCCGGTGCAGACTACCAGGCTGCAGCTGTAGATATTATCTACAACCGCGGTCCATTCTTTCTTACTTCATGTTGATAAATTATATAGATTGTTAGAATATTATGTAATATGTACCTAGTTTTTTATCTATGGTGAGTCCCCTACACTGTGAGTACCTACTATCATTTGTAATTTAACACAACTTGAAGTTACGTAATTGTTTTATAAAATCATTATATTGTAAATATTATGCATTATTCCTTCTTGCTTTTTAAAGTATTGTTATAAATTTTTTCATAGGCATAAAGAAAATTTTCTCATTAATCATGCGGTGTTTAATGGTGTTTGATAATTTAAATGACATAGTATTTATGAAATGTGACACAGAATTTTGTGCACATATTCAAAAAGTTGGCGTTGCACTGGATCTTCTTAAACCATCAGAGGTTATTTTTTTTACTTTATTATTGCTTTTTAATGAGGTATATTTAAATAGTGTATTGCATTTATTGATATTAAAGATAAAAATCAGCTTAGTGAAAATTAAATTTTATTTTATTACCTATATTAGTAATAGATTACTCTTTTAAATAACACACTAATAATTTAGTAAATATTAATTTCATTTTAATTAATTACATTAATTTAATTCATTTTTATAAATATAATTAAATTTTTAAGAATGTAAAAGAAGATGCTGAACAAATTGATCCAGACTTAATCCTTCAGATTTTTTCCCCCATGGTTACGTCTCAAAGGATAATGAATTGCCATTTTTCAAATCGTTACAGTTCAATGCAATGCCACAATGGAACAAATATTGTTTTTGATGAAGTAATTGACTTTATAACATTTTTTACATTTTTGTATTTTTATTTATGCATGCAAATGTAATGAAGATAAGTTTTATTGTTTTACAGTACTTGGGTCATTTATTCATTTATATAGGTGACAAGGAAGTTGCTTGGCAACAAAAAGTACTAAGCATTTCAATTTTATTTATTAAACGTATTTGTGGTTCTGATGTTTCATTGTAAGTTTACATTCTTAAAAGTTTTATTCGGGCACTTATTCATTTGTGTTATTATTAAATTGTATATTTAGATTGAAGTATAGTCGCCGTCGACGTTTTTTGGTTTCCAAACTCTTAGATATTTGGTTAAAACGTTCAGGTGAAGAACAGTGTGTATTAATTGAGGCTGTTGAACAACTGACTGTTAGTACAGAACTTTCAACAGCTGCCTTAACAGCTGCAAAAACAGCAGCTGAGAAAATGAAAGCGAAATCTGCATTTTCTAGAGTACATATACTCATTATGGTTCGACAAAAATTTTTAACTTTATATTCCAGGTGTGTATTACATTTTTTTACTTAAAATGAACTAACAACAATATTTTATAGTATTGGATTGCATTTAACATTTTTAATCTGAATTGATTTTAGTCGCAATGCAACTGATCTGTCTGCAGGAGATACATTATTTCTAGCACTTTTAGCTGAAGCTATACAAACACCTGATTCAGAGTCAAAAGATAAATCTGATCTCAATGTGATAATTATTGAAAAGGCTAATTTACAAAAGTCGGAAAATGGTAATACTTAGTATTAATGTTTACTCAAAACATGTATAATTCTATATTTGTATTATTCAGATGTACAATTGATGCAAAATAAAAATAATAGTTTACTAGTTCTTTTGGGTCAACATGGATTGAAGTTAAATGCTGTACATTTATCATACATTACTGATGGAGTTCCATTATTTATCATACATGAGGTAAGACAATTTTCATATAAAATTTGATTTAATTACTTATTATTTGTTTTACTAGATATTAATTATGATATTTTTTTTAGATTGGAAATGATGTATTTAATAGTAGTGTAATAGATTCACTTACATCATTTTGTACCATCCAAGAAATACAAAGTCGAGGAACTGTAGATCGCGAAGCTCTTAAAATTGCATATGATATAATTGATAGTTCAATGAAAAAAATAATCGATATGTTTAAAAAAAAAAATGCTCCATTTGCACCAACTCGGAGTATCCTTGCCATTATTACTACTTTAGCTACTAGATGGGAGCCATTGAAAAAGTAAAATAATTGATTAAAAATATCTTTGTAAAATTTACATTTTTAAATTTTTTTTCTAATTATTCAGAAAATACTTAGAGTACTTCAAGAACAATGACAGTACTACTGTGAATGCTCTTGAATCAAGTAATATGAATATTATATGTAGCTTAAAAGATCTTCATCACCATTGTATGCTTAATGAATCATTGATTGACAATTATACAAAAGAAGCAGTAGGTGAAGCTTCTGCCTTGGTTGCTGTAATGTTACGTGATTATACTTCATTTTTTGAAGTAAAAGCAATGAACAATTTCACAATGAGATCATATCCTTTTAAATTATTAATGTATTATTATCATTAATGGGTAAACACCTTATTGCATTTACCTGGATGATTCACACTAGCCAGACATGTAACGACAGACACCCAACTGTACCATTTTGGTACAGACAACTTGGTCAATTCATATTCAAATGACACATTACGGACCATCATTGTCTCTGTACAGATTTTCATTCCAAAATTGTTTTAGCATTCCTGCCTTTGCTTATAAAAATTTAAATTTAAAATATGTTTAAAAATTTTACTATATTTTTTATCTGAAAATACATAGAAGCATTCATGGCCTCTAACGAGTTAAAAAAAAAAAAAAAAAAACTTCATTCATCACATATAATATAATAAATATTAAAAAATTAAATTAAAAGTTTAAAAGTAGGCAGTTTTTTCAAAATATTTGTGAATGCCGAATGGTTTGGCAGCAAATGACGATAGGCGAATATAGTCTTGTTTATTCACACTTATCATACATACATGTTCAGACATGTACTGTTCCAACAAAACATTCTCTTGCAGAATGCTGGACAGACTTTGTCAGTGCGATACATGATTGAAAAAACGGCACGAGAAAATGTGAATTACAGTTGAGCCTCATTAATTCGGACTGCCATTTATAATACGTTTATGACGTATAATATGTTTATGATGTAGATTAAAATAAACATGAAAACAAGTTCTACAAATTTCCCATGAATGTAGGTTATTGCAATTACATATTTATCAATACTATTCGTCATTAATGTTATCGTTTTGTACACTATTGTAAATACCAAGTACATATATTTAATGTCAGTCAGTTGCTTGATATGTTTCAGAGAGGATTAGCAGTTTTTTTAAACCAGTAAGCATGTCAAGTGTGAATAATGAAGGTGTGCTTTAATATATACTATATTATATATATATATATATGTAATAATTATATAATATAGGTAATAAATACCAATAAATATAGGTACATATGTATTATGTATGAACTTAAGCATTGTAAGTTCGTACAGTAAAATATCAAATAACATTTTTTTAAATTTATAATTTAAAATTCTTGGTTATTTTGTTTAATCTGGACTTTCATTAATTCGGATAATTTAGAGCCCCAATAAGTTCGTATTAATGAGGTACTACTGTACCAGTATATAAACTAAAATTTTGCTGAACTAAATGGTACAGTGTCTAACTAGTGTAAATCATACTTTATTGTTCAATAATTTATGACTTAGCTTGAACGTGTTACTTAGAACTTCAAGTAATTGTTTCGATAAAATTAAATAATTATCATAAATGAATCAATCGTTTGAGAAATTCTAATTGTCTAAAAAACTGGAATCTTGTTTTATTGTGTATAATGTATATCTATCATTTTAAGAAAACCCTGATTTGTCCATCATTAATAATAATTTTTTATTGGATCAAAATTGGAAGAATCAAGAGAAACCCTACTAGTCCAGTGCAATTGGGTTACCTTAGTCCCTATTATGTAAAAAAAAATGTTCTACATATTATTTGTTTTTTGTACATTAATATGTTCACTGCGAATCTATTTTATATACTTATACCTTTGATTATAATTACTATAGATTGCTCACTGGCCAGTTTTTCGGAGGTCTACAAAAAAACTTTTAGTATATGGCGATAAAAACTAAGAATTTATATAAATTTTTGTCTGCCGTCATAAAGACAGAGTGCGGGGTAAATAGGTTTGTGTTGCAGCGATAAGCGTTTTGTTTCTTATTACAGTTATTATTTTTATATTTCATTGTTTTTTTCTAGTTTCATATTGAATTATTGAAATTGATATTATAGGCCAGTCATATTACTTATATTAGATGGGGAGGAGGGAGAACTACAAAGAATGGAACTAATCCTGCAAAAGCTAAATTTTGGTTCTGATTCAGTCCATACCATACTAATCAACATACTAAAAGTCCCCAAAACCTATTCTTTTTAAATAGCCCCCAACTCCTTAAAAATAAGTGTAACACCCCTATTATATTTTACTCTATAACTCATTCACTGTTATACTTTTGATTAAAATGTGCAGACGTAAAATTGAAGATCAACAAATTTATTTTAAGTTTCTACTAACAACTAGTTTTATAACTTAATAAAATTGAGTAAAATTTACAATATTTAAGAACAATTTCAAAAAAATTATGCGATTACAATGTTACCCAATCTCACAGTTACAGACTTGTTTGTCATTTTTCTAAAAGTTTTCTACAGTTTTGGGACAAGTTAGGTTTTTCAAATGACTGATATAAATACATAAAATAATAACATTTTAGATTTATGAAATACTTATGATTAGGGCTAGGATTTATATGCATTGGTATGTTTTTTTAACTGCTTCTGATGACTACTTTTGTCAGTAATGTCCATAAATCAGCTCATCTAGAGATGAGTGATGTATTTTTGCATATTTTCACATATTTTGAAAAAATGCATATACAGTAGAAACTGTTTATAATGACATTCAAGGGACCAGTCAAAATTGATCATAATAACCAATAGTCAGTATAACCAAAATGATAAAAATAAAACTGAATGTGTCGCGGGACGCGCATTTGAACCATGTCCCTTTTGTAAGCAGGTTATTATTTTTAAATTTAAATTTAAATTAAATTATTTTTTAAACTATGATTATCATGGTTACAATGATTTCCATGGTTGCCATGGTTACTATGATTACCATGGTTCCATGATTTCTGTGAGTGCATTGGTTGTCATGGTTACCATGGGTGCCATTATTACAATAATTATCATGGAACCATAGTGTTGTGGTTGTTATGGTTACCACAGTTGTCATTTTTACTTACAGATTTTCCTTATGTGTCGCATGTTTTCTCGGCTAGGTCCCCTCCCAAAATCTGCGATAAGAGACTTCATTCAAAAATTAAAAATTTGATAATATAGTTATATGAATATTATATATTGAGCCGAATTCCTAAAAATAAGCATATGCTTATCGTATTTAAGCATATTATATAAAGTATATTAATATAATAATTTATATTATTATAAATATAAATATTTATAATAATAAACTTAAAAGTTTTAAGTAAAATTGTCTTGAATAAATCAATGCGCCTCTCAGAATCATATTATTGAAGAAATGATCTGTTTCTTTAAAATTCAATGTGCACACCAGAGTATCCCACTCGAGATACAAAGAATACTCAAGGTGCAAAATATTGTTATTTTTTTGCTATCTTATGTGTTTATTTAGTTATATTATTTTGGTGTATTTTACCATATTTTTATTGCATATTTTTTTATATTTTTCATAAACAAAATGCAGATTTCATTATTTTTTATTGCATATAAATCCTAGCCCTACTTATGACTAGTTTTTGTGATTTAAAAAGTTGGGGTATATTTTGCACCAATATTTTTGCTCTTTGGGTGAGATACTGTTGGTGAGTAAAATTAATTTAAAAAAAAGTGATACATTTTTTAATTAATTTATTCTCAGCTGAGCTTCAGTTAATTATATTCAATAATAGAATTAAAATAAAATATATAAAACATGAAGTATTTGTATTATATATAATATACTTTATATTCAAATTTATAATCAATAATTTAAATACTAAATATCTACTATGATTGTATATTTTGATAAACAATTTTATTTTTATATTTTTTTTAACTTAAATACTATACAAGGTCGACTTTGAATATCAACAAATATTTGGAAGAATTTCCAGGTCTTGTGCATTTTATTTATGTAGATCGAATGTCTCACCGAATGATTGCTCCTGGTTTAGAGTTTACTTCACAAGAAACGCTTGAACTAACTAAAAAGAAAGTAAGAGTGTATAATACAGTAAATTTTTAAAAATATAATATATTGAGAAGTGTGTTTTATATTGTGAAGTAATTTTTTTTTTATATAATTTAAATTATCATTTTTTAGGTTTGGTCTATGATAGACTTTAGTAGACAGCATTTAAGAGATGGACATTTTATTGTCCTCTGGAAAGATAATACTTTTACATATTCTTATTTTTTGTGGTTTGAAGATCAATCGGTAAGTGATTTATTCATAAGGTATTTTTTTTGTGTCTAATATTACTAGCTGACCCACCAACGATTCATTGTTGCTAGATGAGCAACCTTATTGTTTTATTATTTCCTTTAAAAATATTATTAACATTGTTGGGGGACTTTCAAATAACTAATGTTTGTATTTATGCTTAAACAAGGGTTAGAATACTAGACAAATTGTCCATAGTCCTATATAGCGAGTTTCCGCATCATACATATTGTGATAAGAGCTTCATTTAATAAACAATAATCGTAATTTTCAACATGTTTAACATTAACCATGCATGTTATTATTATACATTATTTAATAACAAAATAAGCTATGTGCACGTTATCCGTGTAAATGATCAAATTTGTGTAAAAAGTTACATGATAATAAGTATCACCAAGTGGTCAAAATTTGTCCAGAACAACGAAATTAATTAATTTTGTGTAATTATACATTGATTTAACATATTATAATAGCATACACGTATTGAATTTAAATGTTGAACTAGAAATAATTTTTTACATACCTACATAATTAACGAAAAACGTATTTTCCAAATATTCCCCTATACCTAATGAATATTTCGTAAATAATTTCAAACTACAATAAAATATAGACGTCATAATAAAATAAATTAAAGAGGCTCTAATTATCGTAAATCAACATTAATTTGCTGTAATATAATTTTAGTACTAATATTATTTATCGTGTCGCCTCTGGTCAATAATGGCTGAACAAAATGTGAAATATTTAATTTACCAGGTAAGATTCGAACCCAGTACCGTCTTATTCAAATTTGATGCTACAACCAGTACGCCACAAAAACGCGTTGAAAACCATTGAAATATTTGATATTTAATATAATAACCAAAAGTATTGAATTTTCAAAATAGAATAATTAGAAAACTATTGATACACGTGGATATTAATTCATACCATTGTATTAAGCATAAAAAAATACATATGATGGCGATAAACATTATCAACGTTTTTGAGTGTTCATAAACTGGAAATATATTATGATATTTGTCCTTACTTTCTACGATTTTTTTCAATCAAACCCTTATTATTTAATAAGAATAATTAATGTTTAATTATCTGTCCATAAAAGTGTGTGTGTTTTTCAAAATGCTGTACTTAACTCAAAATTGATCAAATCTTTGTGAAATTATAATAAAATGTTCTCATGACCATTTTTCATAGTTGGTGAAAATTTCAAGTTTCTAGCTGCATTATTTTTAAAGTTATGTTAAAAAGCAATTTTCAATTTTATGGAAATTCTGGTAATAGCATATTTTGCCGTTTTTTTGTCAATTTTTAATAGATTTTCCACGTTTTTGGAAAAAGTATTGAGAAATTTGAAAAATTACCTCTCTAAAGTACCATCTGGGTATGATTTGAGTTTTATAAAGTTACTAATCAAAACTTTTGGACAAATATTTCTATATGAAAAAGTGTTTCTAGAAAGAAAAATAAAAATAACAATAAACATCAATGTAAAATCATAAGATTTTTCACTACGTTCAGAATCTAAAACAAAACTAACATAATAGTTTCAATAATTTTGAGTCATTATTAAATTATCAAAAAAATATGATAAAATAATAAAATTAATACTTGTATTTTGTGATACTTTGAAGAAAGATGGGTACATATTTTGTATTATAAATATAGTAGATATCCACTAATAATATAACACATAGACATTAGCAGGCGCACACTCAGGATTTTTTTTTGGGGGGGCTTACATTTTTTCTTACTTTTCCTCACACTCAAATACACAAGTATCATTAATTTTTAACGATTTTATTTATAATTACAACAAGGTACCATATACTACCCGTACTACCCCAAAAAATCTAGTTTAAAGGTATCCATAGTAATAATTTTACATTCTGAGTAGAGCGAAAAACTAGTGTTTTGACAAGGATATTTATTACTAATTTTTTTTTTTTTCTGTATACATATTTTTTTATAGAAATACTTGAACAAAAGTTTCAATCTGCAACTTATTGAATCACAATTCACATTTTTTAGATAGTACTGTTTGACGTTATTTTTCGAAATTCTCAATAATTGCAAAAATAGCAAAATTGTAATATATTTTTGAGAAATCAATAATTTTTATTATTTATAAATTTAAATAAAAGAAATTTTGGGTGGGGCTATAGCCCCAAAGCCCCTCCCTTGGGTGCGCCACTGGATATTAGACGTGCATTACACATAAAAATACATATAAATATAAATTAGAATATCTGAGAAATATGCGTAAATTATAATTTATATAAGCTTTTTAAATACCGAGTGGACAGAGGAATGTATTGGTCCAAGTCACGACAAATTTTAATCTCCATGTATAGCTGCTCCAATCAAAATGTAATTTTAACACGACAAATATTCGCGACGGAAAAACGCCATCTATAGCCGGGACCTTATTTTTTTAAACTAATAACGTAAATAAAACCCTGCATAGTATGTTTATAATGAAATAAGAGTAACAGATGATTTTTGAAACATTTTATCTAAAATAATATTTGACTTTATATATAAAAAAATGCATTTTAATATTTAGGTAAATACTATGAAAAACAATTAATATGAGTAATAATTTATTACAATAATTGGTGAAAATGGAGGGTTTCAAAATATAATTGTACATCAAAACAAACCGATAATAATCTTATAATAAGTATATTATGCTCGATATTTGCATAGGTTTTAAAAATATGAATAGTCAAGTTCCACGCCTGTAATAATTTACAGATAACGATGACGCTAAGTCGTGTTTGACCATGTTTTTGGTGGTCGTAGTAGTTGCCTATAGCTGTGGAGGTAAACACATTACCGAATAATACCGCTAAATACATGAGCAGCACACGACAGCAAAAAATAAATATTTATACCAAAACTCGTCCACACAAAAGAGTTGAAAGAGGCTCTAAAAACAATTTTAGATGAAGGTGATCTTCAATATTCTATTATCTATCAAATTTATAAACAGTGATTGTTTATAAATTTGATAAAAAACAACAAAACTGAGGGCCTCATGTAGTATTTTTCCGATAAATTTATTATGTAAAGAGATATATAATGTCAAAAAATCATTAATTTTTAGTTTTTTAAACAGCTTTAATTTGTTTTAAAAAAAATAATTTTTAAAAAAGGCTACATGGGGTCCTTGGCAATGCCATTATTTTTAAATTTTGTTAGAGATAATTTGTTCGTAAAATCATTTTTAAATGATTGAGAGCTGTTTTGCGTGAACATGTTTTTAATACCAATATAATTTAATAACATATAATTTAATAATATTTAATAACATGTTTTTAATAGCGTCCTCTTAAGATAATTATAAGGGCACATCAATTTAGTTAATATAAAATTCAAATTGGAAAGTTCAGTTAAAAGGTTGAAATTAATTTAACTTAACTTATTAGCTAACTAATGCCCAGCTTTCCTTTTGGTTTGTGTACAGTTTTAAAACTTTTTCAGTATATCCTATGATTTTTTTAGGGTACCTCATTAAAACCAAGAGTTCAACCAATAGCTTCAGATTTATTTCCTGGGATATTAAATGGTGACTTTTATGAGTAAGTTTTGTTAATTTTCTCTTTTTGTTTTTCAAAACTATTGTTTTAATTAAATTATTCATATTTTAGGAAGCTATTAGAACAATGTTTTCCTAGAATTCCAAAAGGAAAAGTGCGTTGCTTTGAACTGTTTTGTGTACATTTGGGATTAGCGACTGCATCATGTGTTTTAGAACACTCTCGGAGATTGTCAGCCACTGTGTGGGAAGTCACTGGAAGACCTAGTAATCTCTTGGATTTATTTTGAACCAAGATTTATTATTTATATTGTTTAGATCTCATATTTTCAAGTCTTATTTATAATTTTTTTTAAATGTATTTTTCATTTATTAATTATTTATTTTATTTGTATTTTAAAATTTTATTACTTCTTGAATCTTTGATGAAAATATTATATTCTAGTTAATTTTAATTAATAAGAAAATTAATGCTGTATATGTAAACAGCACTTATCCTTACAGTGTCTACATTTAAAAACTTGTAATTATGTTAAAGAGCAAAATACGTTTTATTATTATCAAAATATTCTGTTTATTTAATATTTATGTATGACATCTTTTTATTATTTTGAAATAAATCATTTTTACATTTTTACTTCATATTATATCAATATATCTATTATGACATGATTTGTACGTATTTTAAATAAATTTCAGTATATATTATTATTCAGTATACATATCTCAAAGTATATCTATTTTAAGTTCTGAGTGGAGCGAAGATGTTTATGATTCTAAAATGATTTTTATTTTAGATTCTGAATGAAGTGAAGATGCAAGTGTTTTTACAATGATGTTTATTTATTTATTTTTTCTGTGTACAACTTTTCGTATAGAAATACTTGTCCAAAAGTTTCGATCAATAACTTTTTGAAACCCGATTCGCTTCTAGATTGTACTTTAGAGAGGTCATTTTTTGAATTTCTCAATTCTTCAATGTTTTTTTTGGAAAAAACTACCCAAAATTTGACAAAAACGAC
>JAIPRM010013589.1:0-11322 GCA_025469315.1 Stegophylla sp. TES_Ste_2020
TTCAGATTTTTGCATTTTTTTTTCGAACATTTTTTTTTTCTTATATTATTAAATTCCTTCGTTCAGAATCGTTTTACTGAAGAAATGATTTATCGTTTCTTTAAAATATAATACGCCCGTCAAGAGACTACCACCTGTCGTGCGAAGTACACCCATCGTGCGAAGTACACCCATCGTGCGAAGTATGTCCGCTTTTTTTTTTATTTGATTAAGTGATTAAGTATCATTGATTAAGTGGTAGATTTCTGGTAACGAATATTTAGATTGATTTTTTTGACAGGTATTAAAGATTTAAAACGAATCTGATCTCTACACAGTATTTTCACCTTCTCCTTTCACGAAACTTTTATTTGAAAATAATGTAACTACTTGTACGATATTTGTAGATTTTCCTGACATAGTCGTTAAACTTTAAATCTGTTCATTATAATGATTTGTATTAATAAAAAAAAAATTAAAATCATACAGTGTACTTTTCGGTTTGAACAAAGAACTTCTAAAACATTGATAGTAGATACCTAATCAATAATCATACACTCTCAATAGTAATATTGTAGTTTCTAATTGAATACAAACACGATCACAATTTGGCGGCTCGAATTCAAATTTCTCAAAATAATAAAAAAAAAGCAACGTAAAAGGGTGCTAATTTGTATTTTGGGGGATACAACCCGCCTGTCGAGACCCCCCCCCTTTGTGCCCTGCTTGTTTATCACTGCCACACTCACTCGTTTCCGTTTCCTATCACAAATAAATACATAGATAACACGATAAAGAGTGGTTTTTTTTTTTTTTATGTTGTTTTACGGATCGTTAATATTATTTTCCGTGAATAGGTTTTTTCCCCGGTTTTCCCGCGTTTCCTGCCCCCCAGTGAAAAAGCGAAGGGGCAAATAATGCCGCCAGCACCGGAGAGAACCTTTTCGAATACTAGTCAAGTGAAAAAGGGTTCTCTCGTCTCTCACGTGGTGCAGCACGCGGTTTTTACTCGGTATACACCGCGCGTAATAACAACCGAAAACACACGAGCATTGAATTTATTTGTTCATCCGTGAATTATTTCGCCCGCGTGCGATCCAATGGCCGTGACGACATGTGCGAATTCGGTTCGTCGTCAAAATCACATCGAAATGTCAACGACGACGACGACGACGACGATAGTCCTTTGTGGTATCATTATCGAGGGGAAGGCGGACAAGCCCGTTCTGTGGGCGTACAAACATAATAATAATAATAATAATAATAATATCTCAGAGGTGTACTACAACAATATGTAAATATTATTGTACGAGTACGCGCGGCGTTAATCACCACGGGTAGTTTAATTGTGTGTAATCAACAATCGACTGCTGTCACCGCCTCGTGGTATCCACGGAGAGAAATAAAGAAATCGCTTGAAAATCAAAACAAAACAAAACAATTAATACAATATACGACGCGAAATAATCAAAACTCAGTATTGCGGTGGTTGAAGGCGTTCATCACGCCCATCGACATATTGTGTGTGTGATGTGTACAGATCCATGATATACACACAGCTGTCGACGCTTTGTCTAAATACAGTGGTTCTCAATTTTTTTAGGACCACGACCAAAATTTTCCCCCAAAATTTTATCGTACCCCCACACAGTTTTCAATTTACACGGATAAAAAAGTAATTTTAAATGTACAAAATAAATTTATTACTTTTCCAATTTATTGGTTTGTAATGAATGCAATTTTAAAATGTATGTAAACGTGGGACTGTATTATTTGACAGTGGGATTTGGTTAAAACACTAATTTCTCAGAATTTATGTCATTAAAAAAAACTTATCGTGACCCACCAAAAATTGACTCGGGACCCACCAGTGGGTCGCGGTGACCCACAGTTTGAGAAACACTGCACTGGTCTAAAATAGGGTAGTAACCGTATGTCCTGTTTTTACACGATTGTCCTTTAATTCCTATTTTTTTGATTCTGCTGTCCTGTGGAACTTTCTATGAAACGTTTTTCGTCCAGATTTTTCTTTTTCAGATCCAATCCATTATTTCTCCAGTTTATTTGAACTCGAAAATTTAAAAAAACTAAAAAAACGTATAACTTGGCTGTGTGTATTTTAAAACACATCAAGTTTGCTAATTATTATTGGCTTAATATGTAATGAAATTTTTGATTTTCTTTTCTGGATACACTTGCGTTAAGCGCTGTTTGTAAGATGAAAAAAAAAATTGGTTAACACTGTTGTAATAATATACGTTGTCGAATTTAAGTTTTGGTCTCATCATGGTTTTTTCATATTATCACAGAAAGTTAATAATATAAAAAACGATAATAGTCGTTATTTTTAACACATCCACCAAGAGTATCCAACCCTAAAAACGAAAAATATCCTTGGTGCGAAGTATGTACACGGCTTTCTAGTCAGAACTTTACTTTTTTTTACCTAATAAATAAAGTAAGGAAAATAAAATTAATAAGAAAATAATGTGCTAGAAAAATATCCAAACATTGTCTTTCATATTTTCAAAAAATTTTCGGACTAAAATGTTTCTCATATTGTCTATCTATATTAAAAATTTTATAAAGTTTGGATCAAAAGATGATAATCCGGTTTGAAAAAGTTGACTTTTGGACAAATATTTCTGTATGAAAAAATGTTCACAGGAAAAAAAAATGTATAAATAAATAAACATCATTATAAAAACACTAAAAATTAAAATAGGCCAAATAAAAAAACAATATTGATTTATGCACTTAAAACGTACATATGAAAATAGTAACTGTATCTGTTATGTGTTATTATTTTCTGAGTAAAGCAAAGAAGCTATGAATTGAAAATGATGTTTAGTTTTTTTTTTTCTCGATCAGCCTCTTTTTGAATCAAACATCAGCTCTAGATGATGGTACTTTATACATAGAATTTCTCAAAATTCACATTATTTCAAAGGGGGTTTACACTTGTCACCATTGTTGCCCCCCTCCCCCGACCCCTAGACCTCGGACCTCCTCCTCTCCTCTCAATGAAAACGACGCAATTTGTCCTGAGGAATTTGTTATTCGTCGTTAAAATTTTCCGCCGCCGCCGCCGACTGTTGACGCGCTGCAGAGACATAAGTCTTCACGGCACAATAAACCCCTTAATCGCCGCCCCTTGTTGTTCACATTACGGAAATTATTGCTCGGCCAAACTAAGCGTATACTTTATTGCCGCCTCTACCGCCGCCTTTCTCTTTATTACCTCGCCGCCGCCGGAATAGAATAGAAATTAGGCGAGTGCGCACGTACCATCGCAACGTAATCTTTTTCACCGTATTTTTTAAACGCAATAAAAAGTCTCTTTTTTTAACGGCCACGGTTTTTTCTCTTTTCATTAACTTTATCACTGCGAATGTCAATAAATTTGTGCGCGGACTTAATTTTTCCCTCTCTCGTTCGCCGATGATGCAGCTCGATAGTGGTGCGTGGGAGGGGGGGAGTAAAAAGCGCACTTTTTTTTTTCTTCATACTACACGCGTACTTCGTATATTTCTTGTTTTCGTTTTTTATTAGTCTGTTTTATTATTATTTTTTTTTTTTCAAATAAATGCTCACGTACAGAGTATTATTAAACCCTTTTTTCCGTTCATTATTAAAATTTGTGCCCGCGCTAAAAAGTCTCCGGGGCTCTTTATTTACCCCCCCCTCCCCCATCCCCCCACTAATACTATACACACGCATACCCTTCAAATTAAAACGAAAGCAATAAAAATATCCAATGCGTTTATTACGTTCGCGTTTTTTACGTTATCCTTTTTTTTCGGTTTCATTCCTTTTTTTTTTCCGCTTTCTTTTCGAAAACAAAACGATCGTCGTCACTAATCAGTCCTTCCCGAGTCGGATATTAGACTAACGCGATAATATTCTATTCGATCGTTAGTTTTCGTTTCAATTTCATTATGATCGTTATTCGTCGAAAACACGTACGCGTTGTACGTTAGTGTTCCAGCGAATCGTTTAAAGAAATAAAAAAGGTATTTTTTACAGACCGGAATTGAAATTCTCTTAAAATAGCCAAAATAAAATGCAAATGTTCTACTATAAATTTGAAAATATTTTTCTAATAATCATTTGTAAAATACACAAAAAATATACTTTTGCATTAATATACACTATATATGATGTCTCAGTATAATTTTACAAATTCAATAATAACATTTTTGTTCTATTAATTATTTATAACTTTTTTATTTTTTAAATAATTATTATAGCAGAATTGCGCTGCAATGTCAATTTGAGTTTTGGCCAATTATTTTTATTCGCTATAATTTTTTTGAAAATGAGAATTAATATATATAAATATAATTGATTTAATATGATTTCGAAAATCGTAATTCGTAAGTCGACTCTTTAACATTTTGACTGAATTCGTTAGTTTTATTTAAAATTATACACTTTAACACGAACATAAAAGAAAATAGATTATAAATAGCAAATATTTTGGTGAAATAAAAAATTTTTACGGGCGAATAATTAAACACTTAACAAGTATTTGGTTAAAATAATGGAAATATAAGTATATTTCTACTATATTTCTAATTCATGAACACCCAAAAGGATAGTTGTGTTTTTTCGCAATACGTATGTAATATTCATTAGATGTCGGGGAATATATGAAAAATCAATTTTCGTTTTTCGTTAATGATAATATAGTTATGCAACAAAATTATGTTTAGTTCAACATTTAAGTACATTGCGTGTATATGCAAGATCAGTGTACAGTCACACAAAAATGAATTAATTTTGTTATTCTAGTCGAATTTTCACCACTTGGTGATTCTAGTACTTATTATTAAGTAACTTATTACATTAATTTTGATCTTTAACACGAATAACGAAACACACATTATTTATTCTATTATTAAATAACAATTTTAAAACTAATTGAAAATTACAATTAATGTACATTAAATGAAACTCCACTTAGAAAAAATTATTTATCGTTTCTATAAAATTCTACACACCCACAAAGAGTATCTGACCTGAAGGTCGAAGAATACCCATGGTACGATGTATTTTTAACTTTCTTATCTTTGCTTTACTTTACTTTACTCTTAGATTATGAACGAAATGAAGAAGCTAGTATATATGTATATTATGTTTATTATTTTTTTTTCCTATAAACACTTTTTTGTATTGACCTTTTTGTCCGAAATTCTCGATCATCAACTTTTTGAAACCAGACTTACTTCTAGTTGGTACTTTGAAGAGGTAATTTTTTGAATTTCTCAATTCTTTACTACTCAAAATTTGACAAAAAAGACTCAGAAACCATTATTTTTTATCCAAACTTTATGAAAATTTATGAGATTATTTCTTTATGAGATAAAAAAAAGTTAAGTGAAGTATAGACAAAAAAGCCAGACACGGACGTTGTTGAAAATGATGACTACTATTTGTTCTTTAAACCCAAGAAGCGAAGAATATCCGTGAGTATGCCCGGCTTTTTTCAATTTCTATTTTCCCTGGAATCGATTTTTATTTCCAGTTCACTCTTGAATACACGAAATAAAAATAATTGTTTTAATTCTATTGTGAGTTTGCTCCATCATTTAATCTGAATATTCCTAAACACATTATAAAAACAGAAGAATGATCATTAAGAAATTATGAGTAAAAATAAATTAAACAAATAATAAACCTGTTAGCTCCAAAATTTTCATTCTTATCTAGTCATTGACCAATTACAAGACTTGTAAAACTGTGAAAATTTTATAAAATTTTAAGTTTTCGAAAAAGGTTAAAAACTATTGATCCAACCGTTGGTACTTAGTGCAAGTGCTGTTCAAGAGGAAAACTCGAGATATTAGGAATCGTAGGATGAAAAATCCGGACATACTTCACACGATGGGTGGGATTCTCTTGACGGGTGTATTGAATTTTAAAGAAACGATAAATCATTTTTTCAATAGAACGATTCTGAACGAGGAAAGTTAATAATATAAAAAATAAACGAGAAAAAAAAATGTTAGAAAAATGTCCAAAATTTTTTTTCACATTTCCAAAAATTTTCTCGCGCCAAAATCTTTATTATACGATTTTCTATCTATGTTTAAATTTCCATATAGTTCGGATCAAAAAATGATGGTTTCCGAGTTGTTTTTGTCAAATTTCAGGTAGTTTTTTCCAAAAAAAAAAAAAAATGAAGAATTAAGAAATTCAAAAAATGACCTCTTTAAAGTACAATCTAAAGGCAAATCCGATTTCAAAAAGTAACTGATCGAAACTTTTGGACAAGTATTTCCATACGATAAATTATACAAAAATAAAACTTTCACTTCGTTCAGAATCTAAAACATTTTTGGTGTCGTTCGTTTCGCGGACGAAGCTGAATAGAGTCATCACGATAATTACTTTTTTCTCATTAAAATTAAAAGAAATACGACGACACGGCGTTGTACGACGAAGCTTCTCTCGGTTCGTAAAAAGAAGCTTCCAGAAAATATTACAATTATTATTATTATTCGTCGTCGTCGTTTTTGTTATCCGATCTTTAGAGTTTCATTTGGATCCGAAACGCGAATCAAACGCATAAAAAACGACAACCCCGTAGCTGGAGCAGCGCAACAAAGTCGATGATAATATTTTCTGTTTGCTCGCCGCGCGCACAAAAGAAAGGTAATTATTTGTTTGCGGAGATGTTTTAATTTCGACACAGACTTTTTGATATTTCAATACCCAAAGACTGTGTTCGGGTTATTTACGTGTATATAACGGACCCGAAGGAGAAGAAGGGCAGGAATCGTTTTCCTTTCGTATTGTTAAATGGGGACGTAAAGGGCAATGTTTGAATGATATTCGAAATTCTCATTGTTCACCGCCACGAACATGCAACAACAATAATAATAATAATAAGACGTGAAAATACGCTTCCGGATAGAGGAAGAAAGTCTCGGAAAAGTGATTTATACAAAATTACTACTTTCGAAACGCCAGCACTAAGAAACTAAAAATACCCTTAAAATTTTAAGCCGCCCTGATTAACATTAAGTTACCTGATATCATGTTAAGTTAAACAGATTAATATAAATTAATGTTAAGTCAGTGGCGTATCGACGGGTAGGGTGTAAAATTTTCTATTATGGAATTATTATTATTATTACATTTGAAATAGAGATAATAAATAAAAAAACAGGACTTACTTCGGATGTTCTCCATTCCTCGGGTCAGATACTCTTGATGGGTGTGTAGAATTTTTAAAAAAGATAAATCATTTCTTCAATAAAACCATTCTGAACGAAGGGAGTTAATAATATAATAAAGAACAAAATAATAGTCATCATTTTCAACGTGCCCACCAAGAGTATCTGACTCGAAGAACAAAAAATATCTGTGGTACGAAGTATATCCGACTTCCTTATCTATTTTTTACTTTACTTTTTTTTATCTAATAAATAAAGAAAGGAAAACAAATTAAATGAGAAAAAAAATGTTCAAACATTTTTTTCACATTTTCTAAATTTTCTTGCGCCAAAATGTTTCTCGTATTATCATATATCTATGTTTAAATTTTCATAAAATTTAATTTAATTTTCTAATCAAAAAATGATGATATCTAAGTCTAAGTGAAATATCTAAGTGAAACAATCAAATGGAATACGCTAAGAATGATTATTTTGAGAAAAATAAAATTATTTTTCTTATTTCGTTAGTACCACTTTAAATTTTCATATTATCATATTATTTTAATATATTTATATTAGTTTTGATAACAGTTAAGTAACAGATAAGTAATCAGTGATCCGATTGAGCAAGGGATACAATATTTCGTCACTCTAAGCGTATTCCATTTCAATGCTTCATTTAGGTATGGCCACGGGGGTTGGTGCAAACGCTCATTTTATTTTCGTTTTTTTTTTCTTTTTCGTCGACACGCGAGCGTGCAAATTATACGCTCTTTTATACGTCGACAATATATTATTATTATTATTATTATTATTATTATTATTGTAATACACTCGATCTGGATCTCGAACGTCTGTAATTATCAGTAGTATACGATATATCTTTTGGATGTGAATATCAAAAAATTATTTCTTTATTTTCGTCACCCCCACACCCAGTGTAAAGTCTCGTCGTCGAGGCAGTAATAAAGTCATAATAATATAATGACGACGACGAACTGTGCGCTGCTCCTCTTTATACACACTAACTCAGTAGGAATCGAAAATATAATAATAACGACGACGACAAAACGTAAAGTCAGTGTAATCAACGTGGTACCGTCGTCGTACACAACAATACTGGTTAATTGCAACCGAATGTCGAGAACGGCGTATAATATTATATAATAAACGTATAATATGCGCGACGTAAACGAAAAATATTTGCTCGGTTTTCCTTTTGGTGGTCCCGGCCCGGTTATTAACGTTTTTCATATAGCTTTCCGCTCATATTATAATAATAATTTTAATATTACGCTTGTTTGTATTATTATGTGTACGCGACTGACGGCATTTCCAACAGAGTTATTTGAGTTTCTCCGAGGGATTTGGCGAAAGTCGACCCTGGAGGTGGGCGCCACCTTTTCAAGGCAAACAAAACGTTTTAATTAATACGCATCCGTCCGTCTTACACGACGCTGAAGTCGTCAGTCAGTGCACCACAGGGACCGCGGCCGCAACTCCCCGCCGAAATCGTCGTCGCATTGTCTTGTTTGTGCGCTCATACTATATTATGATGTGTACACTTACAGACTGCACAACTTAAGCACCCCCTCCCCCTAGCATCCACATTGTTGTTTGACTTCTTTGCATGTCGGTCGTCGTTAACCCACGTAGATGCGAAATATAACGTACTATTATACGGCGCGATTGAATTGGCTGCCAAACACAGGTAGTCAATATTTTACCATTAATAAGTATCTTTGAATTGGCTCCCTACATTTTTTTTTGGAAAAATATGTTGGTTACCAAAATGTTATTAATAATTTAAAGTTAAGTGTTATTTCTTAAATTAGGTTGACGTCAGTCACACACAAGATAACTACCATGTAGATTTTTAATTGTAACTCATGGTTTACGGTACCACATTTGTATATTTTACTTTATTACATTGAGAGTTATATGTATGTCTATTTTTTTACAAAAAATTATTTAGTAAGTATACAATAAAAGGTAAACAATAATTAAAAAATTTAAACACATACAATATTACAGCTGAACGCATCATTATAAAATATATATAAATAAAAATTAACACAAAAAAGTTAAAACCCATACAATTTTAAAGAGTGTCGTTATAAAATAAACAAATAAAAACTAATGAGTTAAATAAAAATATTATATAAAACTATTTGTCGTGGCTTCTTATACTTAAATGCTAGTATTTTTATGTACTGAAACCTTGAATTTACACCAGTATCCATATTTTCGAATTGCATCTTCTAAAAATGTTATTTTATCTCTGATTTCTTTTCGGTGTGGTTTTATTTCTATTGGAACTTCTTATAACAAATTGTTGTATCAGTTTGAATACTATTTAAATTTAAATAATATTTAAAAAGTTGAAGATATTTGGATGTGGTGAATAAGTTAGTGTCGAAAAAGTAAACTAGTATAATATTTAACAGTTTAGGGAACCAATTCAAATATACATTTTGTGGGAGCCAATTCAAGGGTCGAATTCATAATTACCCGAAATTGGGAGCCGATTCAATGGTCGCCCTATTATATAATGCATCCGGTTCAGCTTGAAACCAAAAAATTTAATTCCCATTTTGTTTTCTTCAATTTAAACATCGAATTTTCAGTTTTTTCGGTTTAGTTATCGATTTCGAGAATCGGTCTTAGTTAATTTTTTCCACTTTTGTTTTTTAATTTTAAAGTAAATTTTCATTTTAGATTCTGAGCGGAATAAAATATGTATTAGTTTTACAAATCTGTGTGTTTATTTTTCCGCATACTTTTCATCACGAATTTAATTTCATCCCGTCAAGAGAATCCGACCCGACGTGCGAAGAACACCCCGACGAGCGAAGTACAGACTTTTTTATTTTTTTGTTCTTTTAGAAACGTCAAAACCGATGTATTCAACAATGGAAACATAACCTAACGCTCGTTAACTTCTGGAATATTATTTATTGTACCTACATTTGTGCGGATATTTTCCAGAGACGTTCTATACGATTAATGTATACAAACAAGCGGAATTAGACAGTGCGTGTGCGGTGGAAAACCGAATGGCATTAAATTACCGCGACTAGTAATTGGTGCGTTGTCCCGCGATAATTATTATTACAACGTGGTGGCGTGTTTATACTCTAGACTCGACGGAGCCACCACCACATCTAGTTTAATGATAATAAAACGTGATGCCGGTTTTCGTCGTCGACTTAACCCGGAAGACAATTATTTTCAAAAACCAAATTGTTGAAAGAATGGATTTTTCGAATTTTTGGATTTTTTACCTCGAAATTATATTAAATTTAGTATGGAGTGAAAAAACTAGTGTTTTTACAATGACTTTATTTTTTTTCTGTAACCGCGATTTCGTATAACAATTTTTTTTTTTAATCAGAACTCGGCTCTAGATGATACCTATTTATAAAGTGATCATTTTTCGAAATTCTTAATAGTTTTTTCAGTAAAATGGAAAAATTTCATATTCATATATAAGTTCCTTATTGATGTTAACAGATCCATATCATTGATCCGATTGAGCAAGGGATATACAATAATTCGATACGGTACTTTGATTCTTTTCAACAGGTAACTCTAAACGTATTCCATTTCAATGCTTCATTTAGGTATACGTACGGCCACGGGTTGGATGGCGAATGGTAAACTCCTACAAAAGTAGGCAATCTACTACACGGACATAGTGTTGTCTCCTACACGAGATAGTGTGAACTCCTACACTGTATAATAATGTAAAATTGTTATAATATAAATTTTTTTTTTACTTTACAATAAATTATGTATTAAAAAATATGTAATTCAAATCATGTTATGGTACACTTTTTTTCTTTAATGATTTAAATAAGAAAAAAAGAAAAACAATTTTTTACAGTAAAAATTAGCCGTTTATTACATCTTATGATATTTTAAAAATACGAACAAAACATTCATGTTATAATACATTTTGTATACCTAATAATTAAAAAAGCCGGACATACTTCGCACGACGGGTGGTATTCTCTTGACGGGCGTATTAAATTTTAAAGAAACGATAAATCATTTCTTCAGTAAAACGATTCTAAGCGAAGGAAGTTAATAATATAAGAAAAAAAAAAATGTTCGAAAAATGTCCAAAATTTTTTTTTACATTTTCAAAATTTTCTCGCGCCAAAATCTTTTTTATATG
>JAIPRM010013590.1:0-11322 GCA_025469315.1 Stegophylla sp. TES_Ste_2020
AGAAAAAAAAAACCGACGAGTAATAATAATTACGATAAAACGATATTATTATTATTATTATTATAATGGTGTCACGCGTCGAGGGAATAAAAACGGGGGGGGGGCGCATTAACAACGGACGATGCGTCAAAACAACGGCGGCCGTAACATGCCTCCGGTTCGGGGTACACGGGCGGAGGCGGATGCTGCGGCGGCGTTCGTTATAATATAAGACGATTTCCATCATCAATCATGATCGACTACTACAAATCAGCTGTGCTCCTTCGATCGCTCGTCTCCCGGACCCGTCAACGTCGTCGTGGCGCACATAAAACCCCTGTGCCCTCCCCATCGCAGAAATCGGGAAAATTCCGGGCATATCCGTTCCGCGAGAAACCCACTCGACCAAAATGATTATATTTCAATAGCACTCGGCCGCCGCCGCCGCGCCGCTGCGGTATCCGAAAATTCCTTTGGATGATGATTATTATTATTATTGTTAAAAACTTTGCCCGACGGGTTTTTGCGACACGTCACTTCCCCTCCCCTCCGCCGCCGTGACGTCGTGATTGCATTAAATTTATTACAATATCATTTTAAACACACACACACATATATATATATATATATATATATATATATGTATATAGGCACGATGCGCTCTTCTCGTCTCGTGTTAAACGTCAATTTATAATGTAATATTATCTTCTCCAAAAACCGAAAGAAAAAAAAAAAAAAACGTTTCTTTATGTTTTTGTAACTGAATCCAAATAGCACGTCAGTTTTTCCACGACCTGCTAAATTAGACGTGACACTGAGGGGGGAGGGGTGGGGGGCGAAAAGATTTGAAAACGGACAAAATTCTAACTATTTATTAATATATAAATAATATTATGTTTAAATCCTGTTGAATGCCGATTTCGAAGTAATTTGTGATGTTACGAGATGAAATCGACGATCACAATCAGTTGCATAATTTGGTCATTGTACGATGGCAATTGATATATACAGTGTTGACACCGTAACGTGTACCCGGGGAGTAGAGATAGATGAGGACAAAAAATAATAAGAATAGCGGACTGTATAATTAACAAAAAAAAAAGGGGGTAATTATATTACGAATACTTAGTCTAATACACAAAAAATTCAACTTAACCTAGGGTTAGTAAATAATACGCCAGTAAAAATAAAAAATAAAATAAACAATTACAATAGCCTTATGGGCAACCAGATAATACAATATACACTATATGAAGCTGACCTGGATCCGAGCTGGTGACGGCGAATGCTGATGGCGGGCTTCGGTGACAGATGCAAACGGATCGGTAGAGCTGATGGGCAGGTGGCAACGGCAATCCAACACCACGCAGAAATTGAGCGCGTAAAAGACCCGCACTGGGTAAAACGCACACGCGTAAAATGCCGACGCTGATGACGAACCGGTGTGTGCACAAACACGTAATACCATACAGAACGGTGATAATTTTTATTAATTACCCGCACTTGTGACTGTAGAGGCCGAAAAATACGCCTGGTCGTATTACACGGCGTAAGTAATACGTAAAAAACGGACGGCACAGGAAAAAACTCGGACAATGCCACGAAAAACTGAAAAAGGCATAGCGCACATCCGTAACGACCGGTTTCCATCAACGAAGTGACGGCGGCAAGTTCAACACACGCATACGGCCAGCGGCATCGAACAATCTAGAACATTCGGCCGCCGAGCGTACGTCATGGAAAAACCCTGACCTCATATCAGTTCCATCCGTGCATATGTCGTGAACGAATTGTCTGTATCGAACAGTCATGTTTATTGGCGAGCGGGGGGGAGGGGGTAATATTTAAATTTTACATAATATATTCATACTTCTAATTATTATTATTACCTCAATCGTATATTAAAATAGAATTCTACAAAATGTATATATATATATATATTTTTGTTAATCTAATGGATTCAATACAATATATTATTTGAAAATTAATAATATATGGCTTATGACTAGAGCCCGTTAATGATAATGACCGAAATTTCACTAATATATGCATTTAAAAATGATAAAATACGCAGTTATATGCCTTCAAATGCGTTAAATATATTTATTTATTATTATTATTATTTTTTTTTATAACAAATATGCTAAATAATAACAAAATATGAAATTAGATGATTTAATATATATGAAATATATATATTTTTTTTTTCTACAGATATATTTGGAAAATAGTAATAATCAATTCAAAGTAAGATTATTCATTTAAATTTTACTTGTTTATATTTTATGTTAGTCAACAATTGAATTTTATTTTGTTCACATTTTAGATTCTGAACGAAGTGAAGAAGCTAGTGTTTTTACAATGATGTTTATTTATTTATTTTTCTTTTTTTCTGTGTACAACTTTTCGTATGGAAATAATTGTCCAAAAGTTTCCATCAGTAACTTTTTGAAACCGGATTTGCCACTAAATGGTACTTTAGAGAGGTCAATTTTTTGAATTTCTCAATTCTTCAATATTTTTTTTTGGAAAAAACTACCCAAAATTTGACAAAAACGACTCGGAAACCATCATTTTTTGATCAGAATTTTATGAAAATTTAAACATAGATAGAAAATCCTATAAAAAAGATTTTGGCGCAAGAAAATTTTGAAAATGTGAAAAAAAATTTTGGACATTTTTCTAACATTTATTTTTTATATTATTAACTCCCCTCGTTCAGAATCGTTTTATTGAAGAAATGATTTATCGTTTCTTTAAAATTAAATACGCCCGTCAAGAGAATCTCACCCATCGTGCGAAGTATGTCCGGCTTTTTTTTGTTTGAACCCAAACCAAAGGTTTCCAAACTGTGGGTCACGACTCAAAAGTGAGTAGCAATTCTTTTTTGGACGAATTTGTTTTTTAGTTAAAATATATAATTATTATATATTATCATAAAAACAATTGTAATTACAATTATTTTACATAACTTGAATTTTTTTGTGTACATTCGTTGAAAATCATATAAAACTATGAGACATCTAAGTGGCTAAGGTGGTAAGTACTATAGTAAAACAATGGTAATACGCCACTATTAGTATTGGGTTGAGAAAATATCAAAATTCCAAAATACGAGTCTCGCCATGAAAAGTTTGGGAATCCCTGACCTGGAGTTTTTTAACCTTTAAAACGACGCGATAAAAACGCGATCGCGTTCGGTGACAACGTTGCCGCCCCGTTCGCAGTCGTCGTCATCGCCGCAAGCTTTACCCCGCTTGCGATCGTTTATTCACGCAGTTTGTGCGTGCGAAGTTTAACTCTCTCCCACTCCCCCAACCCCGCAAATCCGTTGTAAAATAGAGTGTAAAAAAAAAAAAAAAAAAAACAATGAAAAAAATAAAATAAATAAAAGCCGGACATACTTGGCACGATGGGTGGGATTCTCTTGACGGTTGTATTGAATTTCAAAAGAAACCATAAATCATTTCTTCAATAAAACCATTCTGAACGAAGGAATTTAATAATATAAAAAATAAACGAGAAAAAAGAATGTTAGAAAAATGTCCAAAATTTTTTTTCACGTTTTCAAAATTTTCTCACGCCAAAGTCTTTTTTATATTATTTTCTATCTATGGATAAATTTTCATATAGTTCGGATCAAAAAATGATGGTTTCCGAGTGGTTTTTGTCAAATTTTAAGTAGTTATTTCCATAAAAAAAAAAAAATTGAAGAATTGAGAAATTCAAAAAATGACCTCTCTGAAGTACGTATCTAGAGAGAAATCCGGTTTCAAAAAGATCGAAACTTTTGCACAAGTATTTCCATACGAAAAGTTAAAACACAAATAAATAAATAATAAATAAACATCATTGTAATAACACTAGCTTCTTCACTTCGTTCTGAATCTAATAACTCCGCTTAAAACATAATAATAAAAACAATATTTTTAAATAATATTCAAAGCGGTTTCATTTATTTACCAACAACCGCGATACATATTCAACACCTGCAGTAAATCACAACAGTACTGGAAAATAAAAGGCATACATAATGGTTGTAGTCGTGTGACAAGTGTGAAAATTTTTTTAATGGTTTTTCCACGTGTGAAGTTTGTGAAGTGAAGTGAGCATCGATTTTTTAAGACCATCGATGTTTTCACTAACAGATTTGTGTATTGATTTTATAATAATATTGATCATAAAGATGTGGTGACCGTCGATAATGAAGTATTCGAATAAACAAACGAATACCAAAACGTTTCGTACGAAACGTTTGAGAAATATTTAAAAATAACATTTCGTAACACAATACATTGTTTGTGCTTGAAATTTATACTTGTTTTTCGATTTTCACAGGGAAAATACGGAGAATACGAAAAATTATAGTATGGGTTTTTTTTTTTTTTTTTTTACCGGATAGTCGTTTTTGAACAAAATCGATATACACGTCGACGCATAAAAACACAATAATATGACCTGTTTGGACCGAATTAATGGCACACACATGTTTTCATGAAATCCATGAGCAGATCGTTGAACGAGTTTTTTTTGGAAACCGCATATGCCCTCGAGACCTGTTGTCGGTGAGGCGGTTCTTCAAAACGAATCAAGAATTTGAAAGTGGAGCTCGAAGCAGGGAGGGCTGTCGGGGGGACGCTAGAGATACTCAGTTCGGCGGTCAAAACGATCCAATATCAAAAAGTTTATAAATTAATCAAAAAAAAAAAAATAGTTCATACACAGACGAAACGGGTCAGAAAATTCGATCCAAACAGTTTGTGTTTTTATGACCTCTCCCCCACCCCCTTATATCTTTCAACCGTGGACATTTGGACGTAACGCAATAACAATAATAATAATAATAACAACAACAAATACTATTCTATTATATTAAGCAATATCGTGAAATAAAAATACAATTAAAATGAAAAACTTAATGTCTGTGGTCTTTTATTGTTTTCGAAAATTACAATCTGAGTAAGATATACTTTTTAGTCAACTCGGAGTAGCTTAAAGTTCTCCTAAAAAAAATATCGATGCAAACAAAAAACGATTTTAGAATAACTAAAAATCATGCCGCTAGAACTATAATATCTTTTTTACTTGAAATTTCTCGAAATATTTTCCTTTCTATATTTCTATTTTTATTTTTTTCATTTTAATATCATTAATTTGATTATTTAAATTTAAATTTATCATTTAATTCATGTCAAATAAAATTACTGTTTCCATCATTAAATTATTGTAATTATTATTCAATGATATTTTTTATATATATATGATGTCTACGTCCAAATGGTCACGTCCAAACTGATACATCCGAATATTTTTATTCTATAACTTCTAAGTATAAAAGGGTGAAAAAATTATTTATTATCGTGACGGGAAACCGTCACGAATGGCTAATAGCCTAACGGTGATAACCAAAAATTAATTTAATGAAGCAAATTTCAATACAATATACAGGTAATTAAAAAAAATTTATACAATTCTGATAAAATTTTTGAATTATATTTTAAACGATATGCCAACGGTGGTGCATATTCCACATTGCTTATAAACATTACAATGATAATATTGTATTATACGTATTATTATATTAAATTTTTTCTAACGAATGACAAAAAAACAATGTAAGGTCTAAGACTTACAATATTTTGATATTTTAATGCATGGATTTTGAATTATATTTATTGACCTAAATTTTAATATTTTCTTATTGTAATAACGAAATTATCGATGAAAACATTTTGTACTCGCTTTTCGTACAACAATATATAATTGTCTCAAAATTAAAAGAGTAAAGTAGTTACCGTTGCATGGCGTTTTTTTGCATCGTTGTGTTTGTACCGTGTTTGCATTATTTTTAATACAGAAACTGCGGAAAATCAAGTTCCACACGATTTATGAACAAATCACAAGTGGTACAAATACAGAGTGATTCTTTAAGCGTGCCCATCTCCTTTTTTTTTTTTTATTTACTGTAAAAATGCAAAAATTTGGATTTTTTTTCATGTCACTTTGAATGATGTCCTGTCGGGATACAAACTTTTGTTGATGTGTTGAAATCAAAATTTTAAAGGGAAATTTTCGAATTATTCAAATTAAAGTATTAACGAAATCAGTAATCTCTTGGACACTTGTTTATAATTCAATGATTTTACCTGCTAAATCAATTCACAACGTTATTAAACAAAAAAAAACTCGTTGACACTCTTTTGACATCAATACATCAAAATTCGCAGAAAAATTATCCGATTAAAATGTCGCTTTTAAAGTAGAGGAGGCGCCATTTGAAGAAAAAAGTGTATACGACCACAGGAAATCCTTGAGGTAACGTGAAAAAAAAAAAAAAAAAAAAATTCAACGTTTTCCGTTTTTACGGTCCAAAAATGTGGCGAGCGCGCTTAATAAATCACACTGTACACCAACGCCACCGTGAAGCTTCGTCGCTGAAATCGAGATATTGATTTCTCGTGGCGATCGAAAATCTACTCAAGATGACAACACGATAAACAAAATTTATCGTTTTCACGGTATAAAGAACTGAAAAAAAATAATATTCCAATTAATCGACTTATTACTACTTGTTTTCCGAATCCTTACTCATAGATTCCCCCGAGGCCATCGGAGGCCTCTGCGACTTCCTTTTCAGGTCATCGATACAACACTCAGGTCTGACACTACGACACGCTTTCCCCCCACCCACCCCGTTTGTACCCGCGTGAAAATCCCAACAGGTTATTTATCCGAATAGGAATTAGGCGCACAGCAGACGTCGTCGTCGTCGAGCCGAACGCACCGAACGTAAGTATACATCATCATAGACGTACTATAAGATATTATTATATTATTCTTTAAGCCGGGAGATTCCTTTCCGAACTGACCTGCTCGTGGAAGAGCCAGGTCCGAATAAGCGCGACTAGTTGGTGGGCTAGAGGGGCTAAGCCCCCCCACCCCCAAAAAAAAGAAAAACCTGCGAGAACTGATGAGAATGAACACTTACCTACGATCCGCTTTGAAACGAGATTGATTTAGTAATTGTTTAGCCTTAATCAATACTGAAAATGATATTACAATGAAATAGGAAATGTGTTAATAATTTTTGCAGATAGATATAAAAGGAAAATGAAAATTGAGTACAATAATTTTGTATAGTTTCTTTATACCATAATATTAAAATACATAATTTTAAATTGTCTAATGTATACATATAAAGGTATGAAACCAAAGTTTCCACGGTTACTTTGAAAAAATTATTAGGTGGGGCTATAGCCCTCCCCCCCAAAAAAAAAATAAAAAATAATAATAATTTATTTTATGGCTAGCTGGATCAGCGTCCCGTTTGGAGTTTTCTGAGACGAAGGGACGTGTGACGCTCAAAAAAGGGACGATCCCGTTTTTGACGGCTGGACGTGTATAGTAACTCTAATTTTTACGGTGTAGACTTATATCTGATTCCCGTTAAGTGTATATATGAGATTTAAGCGCTCGGACGAGCACAGATTATCATCGCGCGCGATCATACGGAAGTGGATACGCGTTTTTACGATATTTGTTGGCGTTTTGAAACTTGAAACCCGAGGAAATTCGATATTGTTTTGTCGGAGATTCCGTGGCGGCCATTTAACGGTGGCAATCGGCAAAACTCTTCCGGTTGACACTATACTATTAGGTCGCGACCGAAAATTTCCGATTTCTTCCAAACACGTGGACATAATTTCCTGCCGGTCAGCAAAGTAGTTTAAAGCTCTCGTCACAGCGAATTTAAAGTACAGTTCAACGACCTCCCCCCCCCTTCTTGAAAAATACGTAGGCATTGAAGTTGTTTTAACGCGTTCGCCGCGCACTAGACTAATCGCAAAATGCGTTGTTAATTTTCTAACGAAAGAGATACCTTTAAATAATTTTCTCGATAAAAATAATACATAAATACCATATTATACTAGGGTGACCATACGTCCTGTTTTATACAGGATTGTCCTTTATTTCGGCTCTGTGTCCTGTTCTCCTGACAAACTTCTCTCGGGACGCTTTTTGTCCTGTAATTTCAAGTATGTCCCATATTAATCCCATTTTTTGACTTACTGTTGATTTAAAATTTTCGAAATTTTTGAAATGAAATTATCGAATAAAATAATGTAAGAATCTAGAAATCTTTTGGATACCATTAGTAAAATGAATTAACAAGTTTTTTTTCTTTTAAAAGTAAAATATACAATATGCATGAATAAAAGATTTGAAGAAACTTTAAAAAGTATCAATTTAGTTTCATTATGTTATTTTATGTTTTTCAAAATAGTATTTTTATGTGTTAAATTTGATCTATACAATAGGTAGTTTAAAAATTATACTTTTGTCACGACTCAAAAACATACGTATACAGTATTATGTAATAAATACTTATTTATTTAAAAAAAATATTATAAAAAATATTTTTGTCCTGTATTTTATTTTCTTAAATATGGTCACCCTACCATATACGAGTAAGCTTGTATTAGATTTTTCACCCTAATAAATGAAAAGTTGAAATAGTAACGTGAAATAAAACAAGCCATTTTTTTTAGATTTACAGTCATTTGTGATCATGATTCTAACTTAAAACACTTGTAAAAGATAATTATTCATCTAGTCAACTACAAAAGGGGAGGTCAAACCCATCTCATCGATAAATTTTCGATAGAATAAAATTGCTATTTTCAAAAGATAAAATGTGCAAGTTTATAAAAAATGAAAAACAGATGTCTTTGATTGTAAAAAACGTACTGTCAATTCTAATTTTAGTGTCAATCATTGAAGATTCAATATTGTATACTTACGAGTATTTAGTACTAAACACAAAAATGTTCTACAGACATTTGAAAAAAAAAAAAAAAAGCTAGTAAATACGAGGGCTATTATTTTTATATTTTTTGTTTTTCACTGTATTCCATAGGCATTTCAATTTGTATTAGAAAAAAAATGTACACAAACGAGTATTTTCAAATTTTCTTTATTGTTTATTTACTCTCAAAACAACACTGTGTATTACATTTACTAGTGAACATTTCAAATTACTAGCACAATTATTTTTAAAGTGCCTACTGACTATACGTATAATACGAATCGTATAACACCAAAATGATTTAATGAAATCGCATATTTTACTGAGAAATTTTCTGTAATTTTTCCTTGTGTTTGGAAAAACTGTGAAGATTTTCAAAACATGACCTTTATTAAATACTGAAATACCCAATTTTCAAGTTCGATGGTGCTCATGATTTCTGTGGAAAATTATGTTTTTGAAGTCCTCACGTTAAAAATATATGCTAACCTAATTTTAACCGATGAACCGATGATATGTATGATAATAAATCAATGTGATGAAGCGTATTACGAGAAATCGTATCATAATCGCATTGTAAAATAAAGTTCAATTTTCGCGTTACGAACTTTATGGCTTATAATGTTTTCTTTTTTTTTTTTTTTTTTTTTGTAATAACCGACCACTTGAAACTAAAAACGGATTACTATTTAATCTGTTTAATGAGATTTTTATTTGATAGTGAAAAAAAATCGTATTAACGAAAACTATCCAGTAGTTATTATTATATTTATACGTTTCCCGAGTCATTGGAGTCACTGTGTTTAAAATGTAATATAATCCTAAATCGGCATTGTATACTCTGAGTAATAATACGTAATAATAATAATAATAATAATGATATCTTCGTCTTAACTAACTGTAGTTAACTGTAAACATTTTTAAACCAGTGTTTCCCAACTCCAAGCTCAAAGCCGTTTTTTTTTTTTTTTACAGATATTTTCAAAAAACTCACACCGACCCCCTCGATTAATTTTCAGAAAAATAAAGTTGGACGTATTTCGCACCATGAGTATTCTTCACTCCTTGGATGGCGGGATGCTCTTGGTGAGCGTAATTCATTTTAAAGAAAAAATTTTTCCAATCAAACAATTTTGAGCAATTAATATACCTATACAATAACAGTAATTTTTGATTAGGTTATATTTAACAAATGTTATGCAATAATGCTGGGTACTCGATGATTGCGTATTTGCGTGTTTGTCAGGTAATAAATGTCATAATAAAAGTACTACAAGCAAAAGAAGAAAAAAATGTATTTTTCTAAATTCGTCAACCATTATAAAACCTTTAATAGGTGTTTTGAAGTTCCTATGGGAATATTTTAGTTTTGAGCTATTTCATATTTATATATATTTTTTTTTTTTTTTGATAATACTTTTTTAATAATACAGACCAATATTAATTCCACTATTTTTTTTTTCAAACATCTTATATTACCTAATCGTCCAATACTTTGATTTAATAACAAAGTAATCAACTTCCATTTTTATTAATAGTAAATGTTTCGTTCTTTTTCCGATTTCTTTTTCAATATTAAAACATCGTAAAATTTTGAATTATTAGTATGCAGAAAACATTGTTTTCACCAAAATATTTTCCACGTAGTTATATATCTATGTACCAAGTTTCGTAAGGATTGACCGAACCTATGATTTTTTTTTTTTTCACTCATTGAACTGTGTTATTTTATGTAAAACTAATAAATTACGTCAAAATTCTAACTAAAAAAAAAAAAGTTGAATTAAGATTTTTGAGATTTTTTTCAATATCGTTCTTAACACAAAAATCGAGAAATTCAAATTTTTGTGTAAAGTTATTTATTTACCACAAAATTTGTCAAAAGTTTTTAAAACTTTTATGAGATATGTGCGGGACTTCTTTAAGTAGTTGGTGAAAGTTTCAAGTTTCTGTCTTTATTGTTACACAGTAAGTTATAATTTAATAACGTAAATGGATTTCGCAATAAAGTTTATTTCGGTGTTCCTAGTAAAATTGTCTGTATTTTTTTCGATTTTTTTTTCAATCAAAATCTCGTAAAATTTTGAATTATTTGTCATTAAATAATTCCCCTAAAATATTTGACAAATATAATTCTATATCTTTGTACCAAGTTTCAAAGTCCGGAGTCTGAATTACGTATCGATTCGTTATAAAATACGTATTACAACCATAGCCGTTCCACGTTAGACGAGTTATGTTATTTTACTCTATAAAAATGAACTCTGAAAATATTATTATGCTCCAGTAATAACATAAATAACAATATAACCTCTCTAACTACACTCTCGAGAACACTGCGCACCAACCTGTGTTGAACATAATCTAAATAACTGCCTACGTTTAATCTAGAAATAATTATATTTTATTTTATCTTGTTTTAGTCCTTAGATGAATAAAAAAATCATCCTAACTAATTATATTTATTGAGATAAATCAATTTTAAAGGTGATCATTTTTTCTTTTTTTTTTTTTTTTTTTTTTTGTTTTTGTAAGTG
>JAIPRM010013591.1:0-11321 GCA_025469315.1 Stegophylla sp. TES_Ste_2020
ATTTTAATAAAAATAACAATTTTTTTATAATTTTGGCTTTTTTTTTTTTTTTTTTTTTGTTACAGGTACGTATCAATTTCAATTTTAAATCTCTGTCGAGATCGATCCGTGAGACCGTTGTCCGGTTGTGTGGTAAATTTTAGCATTTTTACAATGTTCGTTCGTTAAAAAAAAAAAAAAAAAATACTCCTCTAAAGAAAAAAAAAACTATTTCCATTATGAAAAAAAATTTACAGGATTTTTAAATGACAATTTGAATGATGAAAAATCTTTATTCCACTAGAAAATAACCGATTGTCGAAATTCTAAGTTACTAGATTTTAATGGATCTGTTGATCTTTATTTTTATAATATTAAGTTATTTTTTCTCTACCATTATTAGGGTCACGATATCGGAGACGCGGAAGTAAGTTATATTTTCGATATTTCATCTGATATTTATTATTTATCATTCCAAATAACTATTGTTACGTCATTAAAAATCCGTTTTGAGAGTTTATGATATCAGTTAACCATGAATACTGTTTTCAAAAAAAAAAAATGTGTTAATGGTTTTCCAAAAAGCCCCTAAATCCACTTTTTCACTTTTTTGAAACTCCCAGAACCACTTGACTACTTACTCTTTCGGGTATTAGTGTTATTTTAGAGCTAAATAACTTACTATGGAAGTGGAAAAAAATATTTTTGAATTTGCACATGCAAAATTTTATTTTTGGCGTTTGTGAAATAAGCGATTCAATTCGGCTTCACAGTGGACTCTTAAAAATAGTTTGTCATTATATATAGTTTTTTTTTTTTTTTTTCATAATCGTTTAAATTCAGAATTTTTATGTAACTGGTAAAGTTCAGCAATGAAATCACGTATATTTGTCTTATCGAAAATCTTCTAATTTTTAAAATTTCAAATAACACTCAACATATTTTTCTATTGCCAAAATGTGTTCTGCACATTATTTTTCTATGAATATACGAGTATATATATAAAAAAAAAAAAAACGTAGTTATCGACTCCATAGATGAATTTCTAAAAACGTATAACGTTATAATTACTACTTAAAATAAGAAAATCAAAATTGTGGTGTCTAAATAAAGATACGGAGTTAAAATACCCGTTTCAAAATTTTTGAAGAGAGATTTGTAAAAAAATATCTCGTTTTAATTTTATTTTTATTTTCTTTATTTATTAATATTATTATCTAACAAAGAAGTTATAAGTGGTTTTTTTTTTTTTAAGCTGAAAAATTTAAAACGCTGTAATTTATTTATTTATTATTTTTTTTTTTTTTTGAACAAGTGTTTAAGAAATCTATAAGAAAATATTCTCCTCGACAAATTTGTAGATTTGAGCCGACACTCAAAATACTACAAATAAAAAGTCGATACTTAAACACCACTTTTTTTATTTTCCTATTGCAAGACATTTTTCGGGTAACCGTTTTTGAAATTAATGTAATATTCACCCCCATTTAATCCTAAAAATGTAGTCGAGTTTAAAAATAAGGTGTTAAGTATTTCAAAAGTATGTATGGAAAATTAAAAAAAAAAAACTAAAAGAAAACGCTTCTAAGCGAGTCTCTGAATCACCATAGTATAAAAAGACGGACATGCTCCGCGCCATGATTATTCTTCGCTTTTCGGGTGGTGGAATTTGGTGGGTGTATTAAAGTTTAAAAAGAAATGATAAATCATTTCTTCAATAAAACAATTCTGAGTGGAGTTTCAGATTATATAAGAATATTTTACTAAAAAAAATATAAACTTAATTAATATTACAAAAAAAAAAAAAATATTTTTTACTCATAGCCAGTTTACATACCACTATTAACTTAGAACCGAGGGGGGGGGAAGTTTTAGAGAAAAATTTCCAAAACTCCGTTTCTCCAAAAAGAACATTTCTCATATTATTGTCCGTGTAATCATAAATTTTCAAAAAATTTTTATTAAAAAGATAATTTTTCAGGCATTTTTTCAAATTCCGGTTTTTTTCCCATTAATTTTGAGAAAATCTTCTTGAGAATTTTGAAAAATAACCTCTCAAAAGTACTAACTACTTAGAGATGAATTGTGTGTTTATAAACTTTTGAACAAGCATTTCCATATACGATAATAAAAATCGCTGCACAAACACTAGCTTCTTCGCTCCACTCAGAATGTAAAATGCATAAAAAACAAAAATCGTCAAGCCGATCAACGGATCGACGCCGGATATTCGTTCGTGTACCCCTACCCACGGTTTGTACGGATGTAATACGCGCCGCGTTGTATTTAAATAATCTCTTTGGACTCCAGCGGTGTTACCGGTGGTCACAGCATCATGGTTAACGAACACGTCCCTCACCCACAGCTACCCTCCCCTCATCGACAACGACGACGACTCGATCGCGTTTTACCGCTCTCTTCTCTCCACCGACAAACGGCTTATACATAATAATATCCCGGTTTCAGATCCGGAAATCCGGCGGTCTCTTTCCCTCCTCCCCCCTCCCCTCTCTCAATCATTCCCCTCTCACTCTCTCGAATCCCCCTTATAATAATATATTCGTTCTGACCCTAATATCTTCGATCGGGCCGCTACGAATACAAGCAGCAGACGGTGGTGAAGAGGTCTAAAGAAAACGCGCGCGTTTACTCGCTCGCATTGTCTTCGGTACTTTCAAAAGGCACTCGTCTCCCCCCTCCCCCGTATAATTACAGCAAACTTGCTTTATACTTACCACGTCGACTTTTGGAAAACAAAACTTTCGGAAAAACTCCATTTTTTTTTGTTCACACTTTTCCAGAAGGCCGTATCCATACTCCTCCAAAATTCCAAATCCCGTAATTTCCTCCACTGACACGATATTTTACTTACTGTATTTTTCAACAAATTTTCAAATCATTGATTTTCAAAAACATTAAGACGTATATAATGGGGGAAGTGGATTTATAGTCTTATACCCGAATCGTTAGCTTTGCTCAGAATCCAAATGGTCGCAAACAAAAAGTCCCGGATTTTTCTTTTAAATTAAAAATAGTTGGCAACCCTGTTGCGCGTAACACACACGTTTCGTACGTTTCGATACAAATATCGATGTACATAATATGATATTATTCTCTAAAGACATCGGATTTAGTTATTTATCAAAAATAAAAACACATTTTGTACACCGTGACTAAGTCCTTTTTTCTCCAAAATTCCAAATTCCATTTTCCTCCACTGACACAATACTATTTGCACTGTATTTTAACAAATTTTCAAATCGTGGATTTTTGAAAACACTGAGACGTATTTATTTTAATATCGTACGAACGTGATGAAAAAAAAAAAAAAAAAAGAATAAAAGTAAACAGTTTATATAAATACAAATCAATACGTTATTAATTTATAATAATTATCATGTTTTTATATTTTTTATTCTATTGTGATAGATATCAATTCATAGTAAATACAGGAAATTTCAAAAAATTATAGGATGGAGATACTTATACGATAATTCGAAATGAAAAACGAAAAGTCTTGTAAATATAATAATTAATCGTCAACATACATAGAATATGTTATAATTATTGTAGAATTATATAAATTTCAATAAGGTAAATGTTTTATAAATAATAACTCGTTAATATAGGTAGGTACCTAAACTGAATTATAGAAAGGTATATAAAAATAAAATTCTAAATATTTTTGAAATTATTTGACATTTTCCCAAAAAAATGCAAGCCCAAAAACAAAAGAAGCAAATGCAATTTATATAGTTTGAATTTCAATAGTTACCTAGTGATTTTTATTTTTTCCAATTGGAAAAATTTTAAGTTTCAACAGTGTTTAAGTTCGAAATTTTTTATTTTCTCAATAGGATTTTGATTGTGTTTAGAGTGTGAATGCTCTGAGAAAAAAAAAAAAAACGAGGTTTTATATATTTTAATAGTTTAATTAATTTTTATTATTCACCGTCTACCGTGTCCGCAATTGACCGTAAATAAAGATGAGACACTAAACTTCAAAGCAATTATAAAGAGATTTGTAGATATTTAAAAAAAAACTAAAAACCGAAAAACAAGTATAATATTTTGAATTAACTAAATTAAAATTATCGAGTCGCCTTCCCCCTCCCCGTTTTCGAAAATATATTTTCTTCCCAAAGGAAACGATAAAAATGTATAACCCCCACCCCATTTTTTTTTTTTTTTTTTGTGTCTTTGTCTTGTCTTCGTCAAACATTTTTCCATCCCTTCTTGTTACTTTTTTCAACCAACTACTGATTTTATATTATTTACAACTAATTGGCCGATAATAATTTAAGATTTCCCGAATTTCTTCGGCAGGGGCTTCAACCCCCTCAGCCACCCGCCCCCCCCCCATAGCTACGCCCCTGAGTGGTACATCCGAGTCGTATGGAACGCTCTGTATGTATATATATATATATATGGCCTTGCCTTGTGTACGTGATCGGATCCCGGGTATTGCTCGGCGGCGCGTGGGAGTATAAAATATAATAAAATATGAAAATATGTATATAGGTACGACCGTGTAGTATATACACATACACTTTTTTCCCGGTTTTTTTTATGTATATTTATTTTTTACGCATAAAATAAAAGAAACCCGTACCTACGACCGGGATCTCGGCTCCATGCAATCGCCAACGGTCGCCGGTCAGTCTTTTGGCCGATTTTGCGGTCCCATCATATATAAAAAAAAAAAAAATAAAGGTGTGGCGCGCGCCTGATGACGTGTGAAAATAAAATGAAACACTACGCGAGACCGATACCGGCGATGAAAGGTTGGCGGGGGGAGGGGGAGTGACTTGTTTTCTTTAGCGCGTCCCGCCCCCCCTCCCTCGTGATTGACGATTTGTCACACGATCGACTAACCGCCCCAGGGACCCCCCGGAGCACCGTCGTTAAACGGAAATAAAGCCAACCCACCCCTCCCCCTCCCCCGCTGTGGCAGATACCTTCGCGTAATCAAAGGAGCACCCTGGCACTGCAGTAGGGTGGGAGGAAGGTAACGGGGTTGTTGTTGTTTCGAGGGCGGGCGGCATTTTTTTCCCCCAAGGTGATTCCAAATTTCGCGTAAAGCCGTTTTCGAATATTTAATACCACCCCCGCGTAATGGCCGAAGTCCTGAGAATATTTACCGTTCGTTTTGAAAACAATTTTGAAAAAATCCGGACATATTATTTGCACCGTGAGTATTAATTTGCTGCTCTTCGGTGTATTGAATTCTAAAGAAACAATATACAGATTTTCTTCGATAAAATGATTCTGTGTGGAGCTTCGGTTTATATGAGGCGATTTTATTTAAAAATTATAGTGTATTATTATCACGAAAAAAAAAAAATGTATTTTTTACTCAGCCACTTTAATAAACCAATGTCAACTGAAAAAAGAAAAAAAAAATGATGGGAAAAGTGTAAAAAAATAATTTCAGATATTAAACATTTTCTAACAACAAAATATTTTTCATATTATTATCTATTTAAATTTAAATATTTACTTAAAATTTGAATAAAAAAAAAAGTGGTTTTAAAACCGTTTTAGTGAAATTATGAAAAAATATTTATAATTTCGAAAAATTACCACCTAGAGCGAAATCCAGATTCAAAAAGTTTTTAATCCAAATTTTTGGAAAAGCATTTCTAATGAGGAAATGTATAAAAAAAAAAATAACTAACACTAACAAATAACTTCATTCTACTCATAACGTTTTTCACGTAGCACGATTCAGTGCTTGCAGTTTTATTCCAATATTTTCCAAAGTCCAGTTTTTAGAAAAAATGCGTTCCCCCGTCACTTTTGGACTTGCTCCTAAAGTAACCTGAAATCGATTTTTAAAAAAAAAAAAAAAAGAGTTTAATTCCAATAGTAGACTAGTATAGTTTACAGTAGTGTACTGAGTTTTTTTCCGATTCCACAGAAAATGTCCGCGTGTAGGCTAGTGGCGGCGGCGTTGAACTATTGGAAACTTGGAAAAACGACCTGTTTGATGGTGGAAACGAAATAATAGATGAGAAATTTCCGCGCAACAGAAAAGTGTGGTTTAACGAAACTTTCAAACGGAGTTTTAGTAGCGCGAGAAAATGCGTTTTCGCGGACATCCTCCTCCTCCGCTGGTGTAAAACCAATACGACTGTTCGTAATTAGAAAAATAGCGCTTGAGAGACCCGTGGCGACCCGTCAATGACGACGACGACGACGACGACGGTTAAAAGAAAACGAGAGAAGGGGAAACCTTGGGGGTGAGGGGGGGCGGGCGGGGCGGGTAAGACGCGAAGTCACCGCAGTTTTTTTGATAGCAGTTTTCGCGACGATTTTGTTTTTATCGTTTCCAACGCGTACCTTCACGTCGCGTACACGTATAATATTATGGCACATATATACACATATATATATCGTATACACACACACACACACACAGACACATTAACATTTGTGTGTGACGTTATTGTCGTGGTGCACACTATATACATATATAATATGATAGTGCGTGTGTGTGTGTGTGTGTGTGTGTGTGTGTACGTGCACGCACGGATAACACGCTATATTATTGCGTACGCGTGACTGTTTTATCGAAATGAGTGTTAGAATTTTACCCCCCTCCCCCCCCCAGAAATATATCGGATATACATATATTTTAATATATTATATATATACGTATATGTATATGTAAGTATGACACTCGTGTTTCATATTATTCGTATGACGTGTATGTGTATTATTATTATTATTGTTATATATATGTGTGTGTGTGTGTGTGTGTGTATACACGTTCACAAAGATTTATACAGCATCCGCCGGCCGGCCGTCAATTTCTTCTCTCTCTCTCTCTCTCTCTCTCGCTCTCTCTTTCTTTCTCTTTCCTCCGTCCGTCAACACGCACCCGAGTGCCCCCGAGTTACTGCGCGCAATGGTGGCCAACATGAATATTATGTTCGCGAACCGCACGAATAAAAATAAATTTTTATACACCGAAAGCCAAAAAAGATTTTTTTTTTTTTTTTTTTTTAGATTCTGAACGAAATGAAAAAGCTAATGTTTTTACAACGATGTTTATTTGTTTTTTTTTTTTCCGTGCACAACTTTTCGTATGGAAATACATGTCGTCCAAAAGTTTCGATCGGTAACTTTTTGAATTCGCCTCTAGATTGTACTTTAGAGAAGAGATCGTTTTTTGAATTTCTCAATTCTTCAATGTTTTTTTAACATAGATAGAAAATAATATGAGAAAGATTTTGGCGCAAGAAAATTTTTGGAAATGTGAAAAAAAAAATGTTAGACATTTTTCTAACATTTTTTTTTTTTTTTATATTATTATTAACTTCCTTCGCTCGGAATCGTTTTATCGGAGAAATGATTTATCGTTTCTTTAAAATCAAATACACCCGTCAAGAGAATCCCACCCGTCGTCGTCGTGCAAATTATGTCCAGCTTTTTTGGAATGACATTTTCTCGTGAATGATTTTAATTTATAATGAAAATAACCAAAATTCAAAATATATTTTTCATATTTAACTAAAGATCATCTTAAGGAACACCTCTCTGCTGAGTCGATCGTACTTCAATGTAACTCGATCAAAAAAACTCGTGGAAATAAAAACCATAAATAAGTTATAAACCGTCTCAACAAATAATACATGTTCGACTTTATTTGCTAAAAAACAGTTTTTTCTACAACGTCAATACAAATTTCAACTTTAAGGCCATAATTCAAAATTTTCAAATCGTGACGAATGAAAAAAAATTAAATGTTATATTATTAAATAAGATTGTTATTGTTTTCGAAAATAGAATATGAGAGCCAAAATTTGGTCACCCCTGGTATAGAGAGTGTTGTGTGAATGTTTCTCTCTCTTTTTTTTTTTTTGATAAACACCACTACAAGTAAAACGTGCGCGATTACACACAGTAATTAGTATGAAAAATAAAAATAATACCAAACTTAATGTTTTTTTGGCGAAAAAAAAAAAATGCCTAAACTCGCAAGTGTACTGAGATAAAATAAAAATCGTGGCCGAACAGTAAATGTGACTGAAACGATTTGAGAATATAAATATTATTCATAACGTATTCTCTCTTTTCGGATTCCGAGCCGAGCGAAAAAGCTATCATAATGGTTTTACAACGATGTTTATCTTCTGTTTTTTTTTTTTTTTTTATGTTAACAAATTTTATACTCTCTCTATAGTGTGCGCGGATCCAATACACGTTCGTCGTTCCAATATGTTTCCCGTAGAGAATTCGGACGGAATGGTTTTTCAAAAACGCTCAACAGCTATTTGCCCGGGCGATCTAGTTTTCCGAGAAAATCGACCTTTCCGTTTATCGCCGGTATAATACGTAAATATATTATGGATATTTATGTTTTCAACCACCGAAAAATTTCAGGTTTTTACATTTTGGTCACCCCTGACCATCAAAAACTTACTATCTATAATAGTGGCGTTTCGGCTAAATTATTTTGGCTCAACCTCCACCCCCCTTCCCTTCTCCAGAAAAAAATAATAGTCCGTTTTGGGGGCGACTATCGTCTAGACCAGAGGTTCCCAAACTGTGGGTCGCCATTAAATTTTTTTGAATTTGAAAACCCAAGTGTCTAATGTAAAACTTTCTGCGAAACTAATCTTTTTCACTTAAAAAAATATCGTTTATTTTTTTTTTTTTTCCATAATATAAATCTTTTAAATTGTTTAATTCTTATGCGGTAAAACTTTTCTTTTTTTTTTTAATCAAAAAATTCAAATGGAAAGGCTGAAATTGAACTTACGTTCAAACTTTTCCTAAAAGTTAGCTCTATGAATCATTTTTTTTTTTTTTGTACAATCGTTTAAATATATTATTACAGCTCAGATGATTGTTTATACTGCAAAGTAATGGCATATTTATTTTCGTTATTCATTTATATTTATTTCTGTTATTGAAACTTTGTAACGATATTAGTCTCGACACTTTTCGTTATTATTTCCATGACATTTGCAATTTATTTAAGAGTCGAACGTTTTGTAACACAAGCACACACTACTGTGTAGGTTTTTGCATACCAGTAGTGTCGTTTTTGTAAAAATCTGTCGAGTTAGTAATGGTTCAATTATAAAAAGCCGAACATATTCACACGACGGGTGGGATTCTCTTGACGGGTGTGCGTTGAATTTTAAAGAAACGATAAATCATTTCCTCTATAAAACAATTCTGAACTAGGGAAATTAATAATATAAAAAATAAATGAGAAAGAAAAATGTTAGAAAGATGTCCAAAATTTTTTTTTCACATTTTCGAAATTTTCTTGCGCCAAAATCTTTCTTATATGATTTTCTATCAATGTTTCAATGTTTTCATATAGTTCGGATCAAAAAATGATGGTTTCCGAGTCGTTTTTGTCAAATTTTGGGTAGTTTTTTCCAAAAAAAAAAAAAAATTGAAGAATTGAGAAATTCAAAAAATGACCTCTTTAAAGTACAATCTACAGGCAAAACTGGTTTCAAAAAGTTATTGATCGAAACTTTTGGACAAGTATTTCTATACGAAAAGTTGTACGCAGAAAAAATAAATAAAAATAAACATCATTGTAAAAACACTTCGTTCAAAATCTAAAAGTCATCATTTTAGAACTTATATTATACACAATATATTTGTACATAAATTGATGAAAAATATTGAATTTCATAATAAATATAAAACAAACCACAAGAATATTTTACTTTAAACATTTAACATATATTGGCGTTTCCCCTAGTTTTAGATAATAATATTTTAATTAAAAATCAAAACATTTTGATGAAGTTTAAAATAGAAACATTTTTAATTTTTAATACATATAATGGGAAATCAGAAATTTGTTGTTTTAATTTCTTATCGACTCCAATCGATTTTATGAATGTACAATATGAAAAAACTGAATCTAAATTTGAAGTAATTTTATCCAAAAAAGTTATATACAAAATTATTTTACAATTAATAATATTTTTGTCCCCCTAAATCAACTTTCTGGAACTCTGTGCACCTCCCCGGGGGGCACATTAGAACGGCTACAACACAACCGTCGTCGTATATAATATTATGTATTATTATTATTATTATTACGTATTACCACTATATTACAATCTCGCAGACAGACAGTGAGACTAATCGTTTTCGTCGTGCGTTTTCACCGGATTCTCAGATACATACACACATACATACAGGGGCGTGCCAAGGGGGTGGTTTTTGGGATTCAGACCACCCCCGAATTGACTAGCGACTTTTTTCTCGACGTCATTCTATTTAGAAAATAAAAATATTATGGGTAATGAATGCTCTGTATTGGTGTCTTTAAAGAGAAACCCCTTGCTGTGGAAAAACGAATCGGGTTAAAAATGATTGAAATAAATTAACAAAAAAAAATATAATGCGAGTTCTTGGATGAACTCTGTACATATTGAATAAAAAAAAAAAAAAAAAAAAATTTCTAAAAATGTTAGTCGATAAAGAGACAGAACAATTTTTAATAAAAACGAAAACGCACATCCTGCACGCCAAATATATTTTCGTTTAAAAATCACATCATTTAATCCAAATTTATGGACTTAATTTTACTAATCACTTTCTTTTACTCCGATAACAGTATGGTAATTGTTTTATAAAATATTTTACAAGTATGTTTTTTAAATGTATGTTTGTAATATTTCACAGTAAAATCATTGACATAGTTACTATATTATTGTTTTTCACTATCTATTGATAATTATTATGACTACAGTATAAGTTAAATACTTTGTTTTAAATTCAAAAATCAAAACCACCCCCAAAATAAAATCCTCGGCCCGCCCCAGCATACATATATATATTATTACACGTCTTATTATAATTATTATGCGTTATGGTACCCAATTGTTGCGCAGCGTCCAAATAATTTTAACACAAATCGTCATAGTAGAGTTATCTGCGGCGACGTTGCTTAAGCGTTTTATAATTTGGAATTCGGCCAAGGGGTCCCGTCGCGGTCTATTTTCCGAGGGTAGGCGAGGGGAGGGGTGACGCGGCGACGGCCGAGACCCCTTATTTTATATAAAACACGGATGTAGAAAATAAACTGTACGCCGGCGAGCGAGAAATTGATTAGAAAATTGTACGAGCGCGCGTAAGTATTGATTTATTCACCATTTCCATACATACATATATATTTTAGATTCTGAACGAAGTAAAGAAGCTAGTGTTTTTACGATGATGTTTATATTTTTTTTTTCTGTGTACAACTTTTCGTATAGAAATACTTGTCCAAAAGTTTCGATCAATAACTTTTTGAAACCCGATTCGCCTCTAGATTGTACTTTAAAGAGGTCATTTTTTGATTTTCTCAATTCTTC
>JAIPRM010013592.1:0-11320 GCA_025469315.1 Stegophylla sp. TES_Ste_2020
AGTCGTTTTTGTCAAATTTCGGGTAGTTTTTTCAAAAAAAAATTGAAGAATTGAGAAATTCAAAAAATGATCTCTCTAAAGTACCATCTAGAGGCAAATCCGGTTTCAAAATGTTGCTGATCGAAACTTTCGGACAAGTTATTTCCACACGAAAAGTTGTACACTGAAAAAAATAAAATAAACATCATTGTAAAAACACTAGCTTCTTCACTTCGTTCACAGTCTAAAAATAACCAGATAAACACGTGATAAATTATTACACCGATGCGATACATAATACGTACATAAGTTAACGCCCGTTTTTTTTTTTTTTTTACCAATTGTAAACGTCGATTTATACACTAGTCGAAACCAATTTGTCGGTTAGATTATATTCGTTTCCGATACATTTCGTTCTAATATATAAATCGTCGATACGTTCGCCGTTTTCGTTTGGAATTTAACGCGGCCCAAAATCACCGTAACAATATCAATATATATATATATATATATATATATTTATATATTTATATAGTATCGCCGAAAAGATTTTTAAAGGTTTTTATTGCTCTCCAAAATCGATTACGCGTTCGTATCGAATCTCTCTCTCTCTCTCTCTCTGTTTTCTTCTTTTAGCATACGCTAAAGCGTGTAAAACCGTTTCTCTTAACGACCCCTGTCGGATAATATGTAAATACCGAGCAGTAACCCTACTAACGTTTCACGTAATAACGGTTCGGACGATTTGGCAATATTATTCCGATTCCACGTTGCAGTATTAGTACACAAAACCGTTGGGCCGTAGCACGAAAACGAAAAAACCCGTTTTGCATATTATACCTTATCGGCGGTACGTTTAATTATTATCGCGCCCACTGTACCAGAATGGTTTTTTTTTTTTTTTTTTTTTATTATTTTTCCTGCAGCAATACTTATAATAATAATATTTTGAAACAGACGTTTGCGGAAACGGCGAGGAACTCGTACCGATCGATAATGATATTTTACGTTTTCGATTTTATTCTCAGCATTAAAACGCGCGCAAGTATACGTATTATAGAAACTCGTAGAGAATATTAACGACGACGACGACGACGCGACGACGCGGTGTCGGAGACGGATCGCTCGATTTTCAATCAAAAACGCCACTGTAATATAATATACTACCTACGGACGGAAGGATCAAATGAATCGCATAACCTGCAGTGCCGTAGATATTTTTTTATTTTTATTTTTACTGCGCCTTTGGCAAAACGAAATTTCGCGCCCCTTCTCCGTCAAAAAATTTATAAACGCGATTTTTTTTTCGTTTCATTAAATACTTGTTTTACTTTCACAGTGTGTACATTAAAATAATACTATTTTTTTATAAATACTTTCAACAAAATAATAATGTGATGATAAAAATAATTTAATTAGCCCAAACTCAATTAAATATTCTATTTCACGATATTTTGCGCCCTCGGCGCTTGCCCATGTCACCAATTTAGCTATAGCACAAACAAAAAAAAAAAAAATTATTATTATTATTATTATTATTATTATTATTAACCTAACCTTACCTAACCTATTGCTTCACGTGCATCGTGTGTATATTATTCTGTACGGACTTGACGGAAAATGTTTAGAACACTATTAAATAATTAACGCGTTTCTTGTATACAATAAAATAATATACAACGTCGATGGTATTCTTCTTAAAATGAAATGGTTTTTTTTTTTTTCATCTTTTTATCGAATAAACAAGTACAGCGGGGAAATTTATATTCTTTTTTTACCGATACGACGGGAGACTTTGCAGTCCTCCGACCAGTTGACGGCAGTGCGAGCTGTCGGGTATTAAAGAAAAAAGTTTTAACACGTTCGTCAAAAGTATACTACCAATACGTTCGTACCGATCTGTACGAATTTCTGACTGTGTGAACAAACTTGTATGCAAACAAGGGTTTGCACAGAAATATAAAACCAGGGAAGAGGGAAAAAGTCAAATTTTTTACAATTTTAAGATCTCACTACTCGATATTCATTTAAAAATGTAACGCTTTGAATTTTTAATCTTCTTCTTCTTCGAGTGCCACATTCGTTAACGAACGTTGGCAATCATGTTAGCAATTTGATCTTTATTAATGGCTGTTCTGAATAAAGATATTGTTGATGTATTGAACCATTTTCGGAGGTTATCCATCCAAGAAATTCCTTTTTCCTACTATTTTACCCTGAATTATTAATTGTAGTAAATTATATTTTTCTGGATGTCGCATAACATGTCATAGATACTGAAGTTTTTGTGATTTTATTGTTTTCACTATTTCAAGTTCTTTATTCATTCTTTCTGGTACATTGATATTTGTTATGTGATCGCACCAACTAATTTTTAATATTCGGTGATATATCCACATCTCAAATGCTTGGATTCGATTAATCGAAAATTTTTTATTTTTATCGAATTTTTAATAACTTCTATTATTTCTGAAATCTGAGCTATATGCACCACTCATCTCCCGGTCGGTGCTGCGATTTGGTCGACCAAAGGAATCTAAACAATGACCTTGGAATACACTTGAAAAGAGATTTTTCAAAACAACATTTATATAATATTTTATAGTAATAATTTACCGAATTACTGCCATGTCATTAAATTTAACCGTTAACTCGACTTATCGAATACTGTTGTACTTACGTATACAATTTGTTTTATTATCGAACACCAGTCCAACGATTATATTTTATAAACGATTAGTGTTTTGAATTATTAAGGACAATATGAACTATCTTTATTAAAATCATTACGATATTAATTTTACGCCAAATGTATCAATGTACGACTTACATGTTTTGACCTCTATTAAAAGTAAAATTGCTTTTCAAACGAAAACGAAAAAACGAAGTTCAGGTTTAATAAAAGTGTATGAAAATTCCTTTATATGAATAAAAATGATCTCAAACCAAAAGAGGGAGAAAATTCCTTATTTAAACCGCTATACCATCACGTTGATGATAAAATACCATTTTTTACTTGAAAACCTATTCAGTAAATCATCAAAAAAAAAAGCCGGACATACTTCGCACGATGGGTGTACTTCGCACGACGGGTGGTATTCTCTTGACGGGCGTATTAAATTTTAAAGAAACAATAAATCATTTCTTCAGTTAAACGATTCTGAACGAAGGAAGTTAATAATATAAGAAAAAAAAAAATGTTCGAAAAATGTCCAAAAGTTTTTTTCACATTTTCAAAATTTTCTTGAGCCAAAATCTTCTTTATAGCATTTTCTATCTTTGTTTAAATTTTTTCATAAAATTCTGAACAAAAAATTATGGTTTTCGAGTCGTTTTTGTCAAATTTTGGGTAGTTTTTTCCAAAAAAAAAACATTGAAGAATTGAGAAATTCAAAAAATGACCTCTCTAAAGTACAATCTAGTGGCGAATCGGGTTTCAAAAAATTATTGATCGAAACTTTTGGACAAGTATTTCTGTACGAAAAGTTGTACACAGAAAAAAACAAAAATAAAAATAAACATCATTGTAAAAACACTAGCTCCTTCACTTCATTCAGAATCTAAAACATAATTTTTTAAAATTTTTACCATTTCTATTCAACCGAATTTTGAAAACCCTTACCGGACACACAACAATATACATGTAATTGTATGTGTACGCGTGCGCTTAAGTGTGCAGACACGTCTCGAGGAATTTACGCGCGCACTAACTAATATGTGAAATTCCTTTCGCGCAACCGTATATTAAATTTAAGCCAATTAACGCGCGATTACTGCAGTTCAGACGGGACGCGCTTGTAGCGTTCGTTGCGACTACGACTGCGACATTAGCGACGACCGAACGTGACGTTTTTCTACGCGACTATAATAATATAATATAATATAATACCGCCGGGGCGTACGTACGTACACGCGTTTTAATCACATTGTCTCGACGACATTAAAATGTTATTTATTTGCACGAGCTGTGCGCCGAGAACTTTACTTTTTCCGCAGCTATTTTACAAAAAAAAAAAAAAAAATAAATAAATAAATTCTAAACAATACGAGACAACGGGGGCGGGGGGGGACGTGTAGTTGTTACTCTCCACTTTTACCGAGGGCTTCTACGCCGCCGCGTCCGTTGTCGTCGGAATTGTTCGTGAAAATAATTCGCAAGCCCCCGTCCGCTCTCGTCTCTTAGTTTTTCGCGACTTGAAATACGTTTCGTTTTTGTAAAAAACTTTTAACCGCCGCGCTCTCGCCTCGAGACACAGATTTTCGTTCGTTTTTTTTTTTTTCCTGCCCGCCACATATAATTACACGATCGGTGCGGGCGACGACGACGGTATTTCTGGGGGGGAGTCGCGCGCGTTCGGATGCGAATTCCCTCGGGACGACGATCTAGGTCAGCGCGTCCCGCGACGGACGTTATTGCGTCATTGGTGCCACGGGTCGAAAATTTCGCCCGAAATGGCGAAATTCGTTTGAACACGTGATAAAATTAAATCTGCTACTTTTATTCGCGCAGAGTTTAATAGTTTTTAATTACATTTACATACATGCTATGCGTTTTTCTTTTCTTTATAGGAGGGGGGATTGAGCAATTCGCAATGAAGTTTTAGTCTTACAATACCTAGTTACTATTACTCCTAATCAGAACACGAAAAATCCTGTAATGAATAAAATATTATATTCAATAGATAATGTTTAGAATTAGAATAAAAACAGCGAGTGGTTATCTGTTGTTTTTTGGTGACTATTCTCTCTAACCTATATAAATTACTGTCTCCAAAAATTGGAAAAATTAAAAAAAATTTAATATTTTAATCGCCAACCAAACACATTTGGCTGAGGATGTACAGAGAATGTTTTGTGTTACTGTTTTTACTAAAAAAAAAAAATCATTAATTTGCGTAAAAATTACCAATTTTACCCGTCAAACGGAAATTTTGGGACTCTCCGAGTAAACTACACCGAACCAATTCTTATTTCGGTTTCATAATCGGTAATTATTTTGGTGCTACTGACTACAATCAACAGTTTCTATTCATGTTTCGGTAGCAATTATAAATTACAAATACATAATATAGAAAATTTTGTTTTTCGCCATCAAAATTACAATAAGTACACGGTCCTATACGGTCATATATCATCTTACATTCAGAAGGTGTACGATAAAAAAAAAAAAAAAAAAAAAAATACCACTAGAGAAGTGAGTATACGCCTCAATACACCTAAAGCCTGGTGACGAATAAAGGCAGAGTTACGATGATGTGCTGATTTTTACCAGTCATCAGCTACCAGAACGAAAACTTAAATTCTCCACTGGCACGCATGTTGTTTATTTTGAGCGGATGAGTAAACACAGGGGGGGGGCAACTGGTTAGGGACACCCAACTCCTACAAACTTATAGAAAAACGAATAATTCATACATATTTCGTAAGATAACATCACTAGCGGAGTTTGTGCGCTATTGTGTCAATGATGAAAAAAAAAAAAAAACAAAACATGTCAGCGTTATTATATTATCAACGTGTAGAAATACAAACATAACGATATAGACATTGCAACGGTCTAGTTCAAATATTAAACTACAGATATTCAAGATAACCACATAAATTTAATTTCATATGTTGTAGGTTTACATTTGTACGTTTTTTTTTTTAATCTTAATTATTTGTTTATGTGCTCGTGTTTTTACGAGCTATTTGCGTTTTCATTCTTTAACGGTGTGTATTTAACGAGTTCACGAAAAAGCAAAACAATTAATTTGGAATATTATAATGACGAAAAATATACAGTCATTAAAAATATTTTTATTTTTGAATAAGTACAAAATAATTGCACTAATTAAATTACGTTAATGTTTCTTTGTACAACTCATACAACTGCATGCAGGCACACAACCCCCCCCCCCGCACACTGACCACTGTACGGACTGGCAATGCTTTCTTGTCCAAGCTTCATTTATTGCTTTGCTTTACTTTACTTTTAATCCAATAAAATATAAAGAAAAGGAAAAAAAGACAAGTATACTGGGAATAAATAAATTTAATGAGAGTAAAAAAGGGTTAGAAAAAAATTTCCAAATTTTTTTTTTCACATTCTCATAATTTTTCTTGCGTCAAAATATTAGTTGTAGCTTCTACTAATAAATTTTTTTCATTACTATGTTTCACATTTGTTACACCCCGAGTTGTTTTATTCTTATAAACAATACGAATAGTTGTACTAATTATCGCGGACGTGTTAATAAAACAAGTTGAGACTTCAATCGTTATAATATTCCATAAACATAATGAATAATATTATGCACACAGCCATAAAATTTGATACGTTAACTTCGTAACGTAAATTATTGCGGAGAAACATGAAAATAAAAGACGTATAACTAATAAATAACTCCTATACATCGATAGGAAAATATGTGAGGAATTTTCAACGGAAAATACGTTATTACCAGATTTAAAGTTTAAAATAATATATTATTAGACAAAACATTCTTGTAATATATGAAATATTTCCAAAGTTCTTTATGCAGTCCGTAAGAGGTTTAAATGTTTATTTGAAAATGTTAGCGAGTCTGTTTTTATAGGTATTTCGTTGCAAAATTTCAAAACTCTAAAGCACCATCGTGTTTTTGAAATAACTTGCGTTTAAAAGTCACTTTTTAGAAACTTTTACGTTTCTTTTTCGTTAAAACTTGATACGTAACCATAATAATAATAATAATAATAATAATATTTTATAATATAAATAATAAACTAATACTAAATATTTTACCGTAAAAATTTATTTTATTTTAAATATATCGGCCTATGGTTGGGGGGTGTTACGCGACTCTAGCACTACGGGTTGCACTAAAATCCACATCAAATCAAACAGCCGAATATTTCAAAAATATTATAACGATGTCAACGATCATATAGATCACTCAACCGCGGATGTAATTATAACTAAGGACTAATAGACAACAATATTAATGTTATAAGATCGTGGTAATGCGTTAAAATTAATGATAAATCATATTTTCTTATTTTTTTAATTAGAAAGTTTTGCATTGGTTATGTTTTTTTTTTTTTTTTTTAATTAAATAAAATTTTATAATTTAATAAACCATGTCTAACTTATTATTCGAGAAAATGATCAATTTGTGTCGTATTTTGAAACATAAAGCTTTTTTAATTAAAATTTGACTCTATTGATACATATAAACAAAAATGTGAAATTCGAAGTCAATGTATAAATAAGTAACCTTATATACTATTTTCAACCCTAAAAACAAAATAAATTGAATATTTTACGAAATCAGCCATTTATTGGACAAACAGTCATTTGAACCGTTCAACTAACTTTAAACTATTCTAAAAATCTAATACTTACAGCACATAATTAAAAAAATTCGATATCGGTAAACATGTGAATAATATATGGATAAAAAAAAGAAGTCAATGAATTAAGAATAAAAGTTTCATGAGTTATCAAATGGAAAAAAAGATGTTATTTTAGGAGAAAATTACTAGTTACAAACAATGTCTAAGTTGAAAAAATTATGGAAAAAAAAATTATGTTAGCCGTGTGTGTGATGAAGATTTTATCAAATGACCAACTCAAAATATGAAGGATTAAAAATTGCATTGGAAAAAACTTACTTCTTTCAAAAACTTTGCATTTATTCCAAAAAGCGGTTAATTTAAAAACAGAATGTTATTACTTTTTTTTTTTTAGTATTGTCGTAGTATTGTTGAACACTGTCAAGTATTTGCCACCATTAGTTTTGGAGTTATGACGCTAAAATTACAAAAATCTGTTTCGCGGAAATGTGATTTACGGAAAATTTTATCATTTTCACTCAACGTAATCTCGCGCTTGGTAATACTATTGAAAGTTTGGAAAAATTATTATCATCTCTCTTATGAATGTATTAAATTTTCCGCCTGAAACGCACTCCGACCGAGCGTTCATCGTCGTTCCGAGCGGAGTAAAAAGTGTTTCCGTGAAAAAAGGAAAACTCGCTCCGCTCAGAATATTATCTCTGGAATAAGCGTCGCGTTTTAATTTTAGAACTCCGCGTTTCCCGCTTGGAACTGTACCGTTATCGCATAAGCCCTGATTAAGAGGGTTCAGCTGTCGACCGGGCCCGGGCGTATTGAAATATTTTAATCAAAATCGTCCCCCCCCACCTCAGCCGCGACCTGCGGACGACCCGCGTCATCTGTACCGCTACAATATCGCACGAAATACGTACAGTGCACGTCTTACCGATATTATAATAATATATTGTTATGCATACGTATATTTCGGAGAGACAAAACTGTTTTCGAAAATATTGTGCACGCGGCGAGTTCATTACGCCGCGGCCGGAATAGTCGTCGAGCGTGACGTTTTTTTTTAATTCGCTCCCGATGCGTTATTAATTAAAATTACTTTATACGAACAATAATAATTATAACACTATCAATTACGAAAATTATAAATCGACAACTGTTCGAAACCATACAACCGCTCATTGCTCTTGCTCGTGGGACTTTTATTGTTTTCAAACGGGCATTTAACGAAACGGTTGAATTTGTACGTCGAACGCGTTACACTAGTAGTGACACTATGTGAGCAGAAAATAATCCATTGGAGGAGGAAGAGAGGATTGTTTTAGACAATCTAATATCACGAATATTTTATTTTATTATTTTAGATTCGGAACGAACTGAAGAAGCTTGGTGTTTTTTACAACGATATTTGTTATTAGTTTTTTTTCTTCTCTTTTTTTTCGCATAGATACACTATGTCCAAAAGTTTCGATCAGTAACTTTTTGAAACCGGATTCGCCTCTAGTTGGCACTTTAAAGAGATATTCACTTTTTGAATTTCTCAACTCTTCAATTAATATTATTTAAATTAGTTTATTCAATTAATAACACTTTTTTATATTTATTATTTTTTTTCTTTATTTATTAGATAAAAAAAAAAGTAAAGTAAAGAAAAGTAAAGTATAGTCAAGAAAGCAGGATATACTTCGCACCACGGATATTCTTCGCTCTTCGGGTCAGTTACTCTTGGTGAATGTGTTGAAAATGACAACTATTTTATTGATCTTAAAATTATTAACTTCTTTCGTTCAGAATCGTCGTATTGCAGAAATTATTTATCGTTTCTTTTAAATTCTACTAACCCTTCAAGATTATCTAATCCGATGAGTGAAGAATATCCGTATTGCGAAGTATGTCCGGCTTTCTTGTCTATACTTTACTTTACTTTTTATAATTGAAAATATTATCATAAGACATCATAATATGTGCTTCGTAATGTTTGTTATTTATTATTGTGTATTTTCGTTATAATAGAGGCGTTAGACATTGGTGAGGTTAGTCGTTTGATATTTGTCCAGAAAGCAAACGGAATAAATCTGATTCAGTAAAAATGTATTTTGTGATATGGAATTCACAAGTTTTTTTAGCAAACACATTTTTAAATAATTTTGATTTTTTTCACTTATAATAGGATTACCAAATTATATTTTCCAGAACCCGGGACATATATTTTTTAACTTATCATCCAATCCTTAACTATTATTTCTTTCCAGATTTGTAATGAAATAAATAAAAGTTATTATTTTTATAATTAAGTATTTTCATATTGAATTACCTCTACATGTAAGCAATTATTAATTTCATGCAAATTTAAAATCATATAAGTATACAAAATTCTTATAATTTATTTCATTTACATATTAAATTTTAAATTATGGTTTACAATCAAATTTTATAGTTTAGGTCAAAAAAAAAAAAGAAAAAAAAAGAGAGACAAAGAAAAAGAAAGCAAGAAAGAAAGAAAAAATATCAAATAAATGTATCCAATAATAATTCATTGAACAGTCATTGGAAATTTGCGGAGTCCAGAGTCTCTCCTGTTTTTTTATATATTTGGCTGATCCATTAACCTACTTTATAAAGTATTGTTCTCCAATATTTTGGTCGTAAAATTCTTCATAAAGTATATTTTTGAAGCTCGTACATTTATAATAAACAAGGAGAACTCATACCGTTTTTACAACTGTGAATGTAAAATGTTTTACAACCATGTTTTCTTTACAAAATTGAATATTAAAAATTGGTATTTTATTAAGTAAAATTTTAAACCCGGGACAAATCACTGTCCCAAAACCTTTTTCTCAGGACACTAGGACACTTGAACCTTGGTTGAAAATAGGTAGTGCCACAGCAAAGCATGTATGGCAACCCTACCAAATAAATGGATGTTTTTTTAAAATTAGTTTTGTTTGCATAATTTACAAGTTTAAAAAAAAAAATGCATTCCTAGTTATTAACATGAATCACACATTTTCCTATAGAATTTATAAATATTAAAATAAATGGAAAACCTTATTGGTAAGTTAATTATTTACATTGTTTATATTATAAATAACTACACAATGGCGTAATGAGGAATTGTTTGTTCTGGGTAGGATAAAAATTTTTCGTACTCGTAGACAATACGTGAATGATAATTATGTGTTTCGTTAAAATTCTAACTCTGAATGAATGGAAAAACAAATTTATCGATTGACTCTAGCATCTTCGCTCCGCTCAGAATCTAAAAAAAAAAAAAAAAAAAAAATCAATCGAACAATGAATTATTTTTAGAAAGTCGTCGCGTCTATTGCAGAAATCGGTTACTGTTAACTCCAAACTGTTTATTCAAATCAAATCAAATAAATCTCGATTCAAGTTTTTACCATATTCAATACAAAAAGTATCTTAAACAGCAACTGAACACGCAATCCGTTCTTCTATCGCGGGCACGTGAGAGATATTGATTTACACATGATTAATACTTCGTGTGGATTATGTAATTTATTGTAATTCTTCGAATTTCTCAGATCATGTCTACAATATAATATGTGAATGACCGTAGTTACGACCTGTAGACCCGAAGCCAAGGCTTAAAAAAAAAAAAAAAAAAAAACCGTTTTAATATCATATTATACTTAACGCACATTGAGCAATAATTGTTTTACTACGTTTTCGTATAATAAATATATATTACATAAAATATTACGGAGCATTATTATTTATTATAATAAATAATTAATTAATTATTGAATATCAGTTACAAAACGAGTAAAATACTTTAAACCGTAATTCACCTTTAGACATTGCATATATATTGAACCTTTTATTTTTAGATTCTGAGCTAAGTGAAGAAGCTAGTGTTTTTACAATGATGTTTATTTTTTTATTTTTTATTTTTTCTGTGTACAACTTTTCGTATAGAAATACTTGTCCAAAAGTTTCGATCAATAACTTTTTGAAACCCGATTCGCCTCTAGATTGTACTTTAAAGAGGTCATTTTTTGAATTT
>JAIPRM010013593.1:0-11320 GCA_025469315.1 Stegophylla sp. TES_Ste_2020
TGATGGTTTCCGAGTCGTTTTTGTCAAATTTTGGGTAGTTTTTTCCAAAAAAAAAATTGAAGAATTGAGAAATTCAAAAAATGACCTCTTTAAAGTATAATCTAGAGGCAAATCCGGTTTCAAAAAGTTATTGATCGAAACTTTTGAACAAGTATTTCTATACGAAAAGTTGTATACAGAAAAAAAATGAAAATAATAAACATCATTGTAAAAATACTAGCTTCTTCACTTCATTCAGAATCTAAAATATACCAATACCTGTTGTTTAAAAATGTTATTACATACATTAATACATTAGTATCGCGATATTATGTTTACCTATTGTGTAATAAATAAATTACGACTCGGCGGTTCCCAAACCTTTTTAGCCGTGCGGCCCATAAATTTTCTATAAAAAACATTTTGAGGCCCACTGACTAAATATAGGTACATAATAAAGTTGAAACATCATGTTATTCTGTTTAGTACTCAGTAGTAAGAAAAACGTTCTGTAATAAGAACAAAAAAATAATAAAAAATAATTTTTTTTTAGAAAAATTAAGTTTTTTAAATTCATGCACAAAAACAATAGAGGAAAATGTCGAAAAACTCTGTGCGATTTTTGAAATTGTTTCAACTTTCACGATGGTCAATATCAGGGTTTTATTTCACCCTCAATATTTAATCTATTTCATCAATTTCAAAAAAAAAAAAAAAAATTATAATTAAAAATGCTCGTTTAGTGAAATATTGGAAATGGCCCAATAATCTTTTTGGACCCATATCCAAAACCGACCCAAATTCGTGGTTTTAAAAACGATATTAATGCCGCCGCCTGTTCTCGTGACATTTCAAGTAAACGACTTCTAGTAAGTCGATGAAATTTTCAATTTATTATTTCGGTAGGCTTTTTAATTTTCACGATAAAATTTAAATAATAAGAAATCATTTTTGCCGGGCATAAAAATAAAATTTTTGAAATCTTTAGCTTAGAATCTCGACTAGTATCCGAGGCCCAGTACCACGTTGCTTGCGGCCCACAAGTGGGCCGCGGCCCATCGAGGTTGGGAACCACTGAATTACGCGAACATTTTTTCACAGCAGCAGTAGGGTACCGCCGATTTCACTGTCTACACTTTTGACCTAGATCCATTTACGAGTTGCGTTTTTAACGGGCATAAAACTGTATGAAAACCCTATGCTAATATTATTATTTACTAAACGAAACAATAGCGGGGTGCCGCGGTAGTGTAGTGTCTGGCGGAGAAATCGTGCGGAAACGTGATTTGTATCAAATCCGCGTTTTACTGTTGTTAGGTCATTTTTTCTTTTTTTTTTTGCGTTTAACGCAGTACTGTTAACAGCATTAAAACGTCATTGAAATCGTAAATCTCAAGGCCCGCACCACCCCCCCCCCTCGCCGCCGAGTAAAATATGCTAAAATCATCATTTTCCGAGAACATTAATAATCTCGATGATAGATACGTAGTGGTTAGTTAGTTTGTGTATAAATTACGCGTTGATATTTCATTATTTATGCACGACGGGTGGGATTCTCTTGACGGGTGTGTATTGAATTTTAAAGAAATCGTTTCTTTTCAAACAAAACGATTCTGAACTGAAGGGAAGTTAATGTTATAAAAAATAAATGAGTTGGAAAAATGTTCAACATTTTTTTTTTTTACATTTTCAAAATTTTCTCACGTCAAAATCATTCTTATATGATTTTCTATCTATGTTTAAATTTTCATATATAGTTCGGGTCGAATTTTGGGTAGTTTTTTCCAAAAAAAATTGAAGAATTGAGAAATTCAAAAAATGACCTCTCTAAAGTAGTATTTCAATACGAAAAGTTGTACACGGAAAAAAAATAATAAATAAACATTATTGTAAAAACACTAGCTTCTTCACTTCGTTCAGAGTCTAAAATGAACATAGAAACAATAATGTCTTTTTCCGAGTCCTTGAAATCATTAAGGATTACATAGAAATCAAATTAATATTGTCCGTTAGATTACAGCTGCTAGTGCTAGTGAAGTTTATATTGTGTGTGATGCTATAGAAAACTCGTAAAGGTTTTCAGATAATTATCATAGATACTACTATATTACTTATTGATGTATTCTTGTTTCTTTGACTTGATGGGGTAACACAGTTCGCATGTCCTGCATAAATAAACAAAACGAAATTGAAATTTAATTCCTAATAGTCGTCGTTGAATAACTGCCATTACGTTTCTGGTAGTGAAATCACTTTAATCCTTTTCTCGTTCACAGTCCAAAAAACAGCGGCATATTAAACTCAATTTATACAATAGCACAGTGATTCTCAATCTTTTTAGGACCACGAACCAAATTTTTCTTCAAAAACCTATCCACGACTCACATGGTTTTACATTTTTAGGATAAAAAGGCAGTTCTTAAAAATCAAAATTAGATAATAATTTATTAATTAATCGGTGCATAATGAATATTATTTTACAAATGTATGCAAACGTGCTACTTTATCATTTTTACAGTGGAGTTTGATCAAAAAAGTATTTTTTTGAGAATTTATATAATTCAATAAATTTCTAGCGACCCCCAAAAATTGATTCGAGACCCACCTGTGGGTCGCGGACCCACAATTTTTGAGAAACGCTGCAATAGCATATTGTATTTAATTCCATACATAATATATTATTAAAACGGTGATGAATTTTGATTAGTATAATATAATAATTATTACTTAAATAGATATTGGTATTCACATTATTTTTTGATCGATATTTTTTAAAATATAATAATATTATGTATAAACAAAAAACGAAAGTCATCCGGTGATTGAAAAAAAATGCGAACACGTGGTGGTCTATGTGCAGTATATTACGGGAGAAAATAGGGGTCGATACTTGTACAAGGAAATGTCAAAGGTCAATTGTGACCCTGTTTCCTTTAAACCAGACAAAATCTTTTGTGTGCCCCGAATAAGCCAATATATAATCATAGTCTCTCAACTTGTCAACTTTTGACATTTTTATCGGAAAAACCATTACGCAATTGACTTTACAAATTTGGATTTTTTTTTATTAAATCGTTTGTTGCACATTTTTCAATAAAATAAAAAATATAAAATCTAATCGTTGTGATCGGTATCGATTATCATTGGTTAATCGCACGTGTTCAAATTATTATTATATTATAACGTGAAAGATTTCAACCTAATTGGGTGATTATAACAATTTTACAGTTATATAATAGTATGAGAACCCAATTCGTAGTGGATATCATACGTAATCCTGTATGTATTAAAATGATTAATTAAAATAATAAATTTAATAGACGTAATAATATGATGATGGTGATTTTTAAAAGCCCCTAGTTTTTCTTCGAAATACGAGTAAACAGCTGGGAAGTATTTCTTTATTTTCAGTAAATATAATCTAAATTTTATATATATATATGTATAATATTATAATATGTTTGTATCCAAGAACCTTTTAGATTCTGAGTAAAACGAAGAAGCTAGAGTTTTTACAGTGATATTTATTTATTTTTTATGGGTACATGTTTTATTATATACAAATCCTTGTCAAAAAGTATCGAACAGCATTTTTTTGGACCATAATTTTGCTCATTTAGGTACTTTTAGCAGGTAATTTTTCAAAATTTTCAATAGTTTCTCCAAAATTTGGGAAAAACTTCCCAAAAATTGACCAAAATGACTTTAAAACTTTTTTTTCATACAGACTTTATAAAAATTTAAACGTTTATAGACGATAATATTGAAAAAATTTTTGTAAATGTGATTTTTTAAAAAAAAAATTGTTTATTGATAAATTTACGATATTGTGATAACTGAAATCATATTTTAATCGCTATTTCTAATTCTCTAAATAATACCTATATTATGGTTAAGTTCTCCTAGTAAGTGCGATATAATTGTATTATAATATATTGTATAATATATTATAGCAATATATAATTGGATATTTATAATATATTTCACAAAAGATACATATAATATTAGGTTGTAAAAATATTTTTTTCTTATTGTTGTATTTAATTTTAAGTTTAATTGTTTATTCAAAAATTTTTGATACAGATAAAATTCGTAGATCTCAAGCCATTTAGAATTTAAAAAAAAATTAAAGAACAAAACTTTTGAAGTTTAGTCGTGTACAAGTTACATTAAGTTAAACTAATATAAAATTGTTTTTTAAATTTTAACTGACATTCTTAAATTACAGAACTTTTAATCGGAGTGGAATCGATGCGTTTTAATTTATTTTGGGGAGGAAAAATAATGTTTTTAATAATATAGTGCAAAATATGAAATAGTATTGCCCCCTTGCTTTACACATAGTAATAATGAAAACCTTATTTTTAACAAAAATAATCACAATAATAAAAAATAATAGAACTGCATGAATTAAAAAAAATAAATAAAAATAAAGAAAAAAAAAACTACTTGCCATGTTTTTTCAGTCATTATCACGTTTTTCATTGAATATAATTTAAATAAATTAAGTTAAATTATTACCTTAAATCTGCAGTATTTCTTTACCTTATATATTATGTGTTTAATATAATAGTACAAGTACAACTTTGAAGTATATAATATTATAATAATATTTACTGTATAAGCATAGTACGTTACTACTTAACATAGGTATGAGCTGAAAATCTATATTTTTTGGTATTCCTAAAATATTTTCTCAACATAGTTCTAATGCTCAAAATTTAAATTATATGACAGGCAAAGAAAATTGTACGATTAAAGAAATGGTGACTTCACATCATTCGTCTATCACATGGTAATGACACAATTATATTTTCAAGATAAGTTTTAGTTAGACTAGTAACGCAAATAAATGAATAATTGTTAAAATATTACATAAGAAAATACGTGTTATTCATTGAGGCCAGTGGATTCCCAACCTTTTTTTATTCTATTGTAATTTTTCAAAAATCTCACCCTCCCCCTTGTGAATTTTCAAAAATCTCACACTCCCCTTAAATTAGATGTTTGACTTTTTCTTTTGTCGGCTGCAAAAAAAAATATCATACAAAATAACTTTAAGTATACAACTATTGAATTTGTATTTTCATTATTTTATAATTTAAATACAAATCAACTCGTTGATTCATAATATATTAAATAAAAGAACAAATTATTAATTATAAAAGCAGCAAAAAATAATATAAAATGTAAATATTATAATTAAATATTAATTAAATAGTTTTATAATTTATTTTTTGACAATTTGAAGAAAAAAAATCACTGAATTCACCTCAGTGCAGTAATTTAATTACCCCAACTGAATTGGTCTAATATATTTAATCAGTAGGACGGGAAAATTGAGTTAAATTGATTTTTAATTAGCCTTTAAACAGTGAAATATTGATTGTATTGCCAGAAGAATAAATGTAATAAAATACACTACGGTTGAAGTAAACCGTCTATTGGCAAGGGACAAAAATATAATAATTTTATTGTTGGAATACAACTTCTGCTTGTATTTATTTTACAAAAGAAAACAAACAAGACGTAGTATTCTAGGTGTTAGCAATCATCTCACTTCGTTTATTTCGACATCAGATGGAATAGTACTTTATTGTTGTATTATTATTTTTTAAAATGATGATAAATCATTGCGCTAGAAAAAGATTTTTAGAAAAGCTCAGTTTACTTTGTTTTTTTTTTTTTCTACGTCACTTTATAAAATTTAACAATCTCTATATATAAAAAACCACAGGTATTTTAATCTCCTCGGGTTAGATAATATTCTTGTTGGGTGTGTTGAGTTTTTTAAAGAAAAAATAAATCATTTCTTCAATAATACGATTCTGAGCGAAGTGTTAATAATAATATAAAGAGTAATCATTTTTAACACACCCATCAAGAGTATCTGACCCGAGGAATGGTGTATACCCGTGGTGTGAAGTATGCCCGGCTTTCTTGTGTGAATTTTTTTTTTTTTTTTTAATTAAAATAATTATCAATTTGTTAAATACGTAATAACCAATAATATAATATGTCGTTGAATACATTTTTAATACAATTATTATTATTAAAATTGAAATTGAAACTGAAATGTGTATTTATATTTATTGAGAATTATTTATTATCATAAAAATGTTCATAAGTTGCATGCATTTTCAGTATTATTAATATACAAGGCCAAATCTGAATTTCTTTTTTCGGGAATAGTCCGAAATACGTTTTGTAATTTTAGTCAACACAGAATTGAAGTTTTGACATTTGATTGAAAATTTAATAGTAAAGCATAAAGTAATTCAAATATATCGATCTAAGACAATTATTGACGCAACCGTTTCGGCACGAAATATTCTTTTTAATATTTTTTATATACTTAACACTATATAATATAAAAATAGCCGGACATACTTCGCACGACGGGTGGGATTCTCTTGACGTGTGTATTGAATTTTAAAGAAACGATAAATCATTTCTCTTCAATAAAACGGTTCTTAACGAAGGAAGTTAATAATATAAAAAATAAATGTTAGAAAAATGTCCAAAATTTTTTTTTGAGAGAAAAGAGAGAGATAAAATATGATGAAATAAAGCTATGATAACGGATCCCCTGCTGAATCCGTGGGGCCCTGGGGCAGGGGTAAAATGTCCAAAGACTATCGTTTTTTGGTTGGAGCCCGTTAGCATGCCCCTAAAGGCATGAGCCCCTCCACCACGACAAGGTGGGCTCATGGAGGGGACCGACCTACCTACCTAACCTACCTAACGCGCACACGAATTCCGTTTTAAATACTACGTGTACTTAAAAAATTTAAGTTAAAAACACTCTCATGTTTCCTCACATTATTAAGATTACGTCGTCCAGTACACGGCATCAGGCGACTCGAGCAACCACACAGGTTGTTAACTGCGAATTACCGAATCCCTGTCCACCATCACGCAAGCGTACCTTCAGAGAACCGAATAACGCAAGGAAACAAGGTGTCAGAAAAAAAAAGAGTACACATAATAGATAAAACAGATTTAGTAAGAAGAGAGAGAGAGAGAGAGAGAGAGAGAGAGAGAGAGAGAGAGAGAGAGAGAGAGAGAGTGAAACCGATCAGCGAGACGAACTCTCCATTGCCGCATCGGTTTGAACACTGACGACGAGACGACGGTCTGCTATGAATTTTATTTTTTATTATTGAAAGCAAAACGATTGTCATTGGTCGAAACTATGTTCATACCTGATTGGCTATTAGGATATTTAATCGAATAAGATTTTAAACTAATTAAAATATTATATTATAAATATACCAACTGTTAATTAACATTAATATTACGATAATTATTATAATAACAACAATAATTAAAAAAAGATCAACCTCTCAGCCTTTTTGTGTGTTAATAACAAATATATAATAAAATAGGTAATTTATCCGTACTTTCTCCGATTTTTTTTTTTCAATCAAACCCTTGTAAAATGTTTAATTCATTTAAAATAATAATTTAATTTAAATAATAAATTAATTTAAAAGAATAATTAATTAATTTAAAATGATTTAATTCTTTGTCCGTAAGAAATTTTATTGCACCAAAATATACGAAATGAAATTCTCTATTTAAGCATTATAATTTAAAAACAATCGGTTGGGCCAATTTTCCTAAAAGTGTGTAATTTTTTGGTAAAATTAACGAATTTAGTCGAAATTCTAACTTTAAACGGGTAGAAAAAAAAAAAAAAGTCGACTAACCATTTTCGAGATTTTTTTAGGTCAATTAAACATACATGTCAGTGAGATTTTATTAAATTTTCAAGTCTTCATATCAAAAATTAAAAATTTTGTTACATAAAAACTAACAAAAAATGAGAAATTTCCGAAATTTTCAAAATGCCGTACTTAACACAAAATTAATCAAATCTTTTTGAAATATTTATGAATAATATTCTCGTAGCTATTTTTAGTGGTTGGTGAAAATTTCAAGCTGCATTATTTTAGAAGTTATATGTTAAAAAGTAATTTTCAATTTTACGGAAATTTCGGTAATTGCGTATTTTGCCGTTTTTCGTCAATTTTGCGACAGTTTTTCCCCGTTTTTGGAAAAAGTATTGAGAAAAATTGAAAAAAATGACCTCTTTAAAGTACCATTTGGGTGTGATTTCGGTTCCATAGACATACTGAACGAACATTTCGGACAAGTTTTTCTATACGAAAAAGTATTTACAGAAAGAGAAAAAAATAAAAAATAAACATCATTGTAAAATCATAACTTCTTCGCTTCGTTCAGAATCTAAAATGTAATCTTCGCTATGTAACTAATAGAAACATAATTGGGGCATTTGTGATTTAAAATTTTAGTAAAAACGATTAAAAATATGACGTGAACCAGATTTGTATGAAATCAATTTTAGTTATTTTGCGGTATCTTCAAAAATATTTAATTAATACTAGAATATTGAAATTATTGCCATTTATTAACAATATTGTCTAAAAGTAGACTAATATTATGCAAAAAAATACCTGTAATTTTTTTAACGAAGAAAAATATTTAGTTATATAATGAATTTGAGTAGAAATATTAATGATGTGCGTGTATTTGAACGTGTCAGAATACCAACTAATTATTATCTCTATAGAGAAATTTTGTGATTTTATCACTCGGTAGATAATTCGTAGTTATACGTCATGTAGTAAGGCCGGGTTTCCAATAAAAAAACATTTCATAACTGTTTTTCTCGTTTTATTTTATTGTTTTAATAAACGATGTTATTCAAAAGTACTGCAGTACTGCCATGTTCGTGTTATGGATCTAAGTCGTAAAACTGTTGTCTCGTACGTATAATATACAAACACTGGTATAATACGTCAGGCACTTATAGGTGTTCGTGTGCCCAGAGTGTAACAGTGTGAATATTGTGTATATCATTTTATTGTAGTGTACACATTGCCATTATTATTGTATTTTTGTATTTATATAACATGATACATAAATTACATATATATATATATATATATATTATGTACAAAATATTATGTATAAATCGTGAAAGTTCCATGTCTGTGTACTTTATAGGATCCCAGACTCTACATTCAAGTGAACTGCGTCAAACTTGGCTTGGAAGTTCTTTAGTCTCCGACTCCACACTCTGTGGAAAATTTTTTACATTTCCTTTTGTCACCCCCCCCCCCACATTGTACACAAGTTAGTACAAGTTTTCTGCGCCTTATACTAAATTAGAGTGACTATACACTCTTGTTTTATACAGGATTGTCCTTAATTTCGGCTCTGTGTCCTGTTGTCACGACAAACTTCTCTCAGGATGCTTTTTGTCCTGTAAATTCGAGTCTGTCCCATATTAATCCCGTTTTTCGACTTACTGTTGATTTAAAATTTTTGAAACGAAATTATCGAATAAAATAATGTAAGAATCTAGAAATCTTGTGGATACCATTAGATCAATTATAATCTTAAAATGATTTAATAAGTTTTTTTTAGAAAGTAAAGTATACAATGTACATGAATAAAGGATTTGAAGAAATTATAAAAAGTATCAATTTAGTTTGATTATGTTATTTTATGTTTTTCAAAATAATATTTTTATGTGATTAAATTTAATCTATAATAGGTAGTTTAAAAATTATGCTTTTTAACGATTCAGAAACATAAAAAAAAATTATTTATATATATGTAATAAATACTTATTTATTTAAAAATATTATGAAAAATATTTTTGTCCTGTATTTTATTTTCTTAAATGTTTTTTTTAAATAATTTCTTTTTTGTTTAGCATACTATACTGCAGTTGCAATGGTTATTTTTAACGATTCGTATATACACTCGTAAAGTGGTAGAATTATATTTTATGCTTCGAAATCAATGGGAGAATAATACAGAACGATCAAGTCGAATAGAAGGAAAATGAGATAAATAATATTCGTTTAGTTATAATTTTTCTAAATCCAAATAAATTTTATCGGTCTACAGTGAGAAAATTGGTGAAAAGAATGACATCTATTATCCTGCTAGAGACAATACCTCAAATGAAAATTCGTCGAAATACTTGGCAAGATTCTATCAGTCTCATTTGTATCTTTTCTATCCGTCGTTATCCTTAGTAAAAGAATCCCCACTGAATAAATCTAAACGATTATTAGAGAAAAAAAAAAAGAAGTTAATATTATGAAGAATAATAATGTCTATATATTTTTTTTTTTTTTTTTTTTTTTAATCTAATAAATAAAGAAAAGGAAAAAAAGTTATTGATGAGAAAAAATTATTAGAAAAATGTCCAAAATTATTTTTTCACATTTTCAAAATTTTCTCGCGCCAAAATATTTCTCATATTTTATTGTCTATTTATGTTTAAATTTTCATTAAGTTTGGATAAAAAAAAAAAAAAAAATGAAAATTTCCTAGTCTTTTTTGCAAAGTTTTGGGTAGTTTTTTCCCAAAGAAAAAAAAAAAAATTGAAGTATTGAGAAATTCAAAAATGACTTCTCTATAGTACCAACTAGAGGTAAAAATCTGGTTTCAAAAAGTTTTGCTGATCGAGACTTTTGGACAAGTAGATTGGTACGAAAAAATGCATATAGAAAAAACAAATAAATATAACTGTAAAAGCACTAGCTTCTTTCAGAATATAAAATGTATAATAATAATAACCGTAAAAATAAAATAACGAGTATCGCGTTTCAGAATGATTACAATTATTTTCGGAAAATGAATAATTCAGACCTGCACGCCGATTGTTATAACTAATTTTTGGTATTTTATCGTACCAGTGGTTGCTAACGAAAGCGTACGACATTTCTATAATATATTGAACTAAGCTCCAGACAAAGCCGGGTTTACAGAACTACAGGGGTGGCATGCGGGCACAGGGTTGAATGGAATACGATGGGGGTGGCGTTGTGGTAGGGGTGACAAAATATTTGTTCTGTGACACGATTATAATCTATAATGTATGATCTCAATTCTCATATTAATCATATTATGTATTATTCGATACTTATAACAAAAATGATATATAAGTGTGTTATATTTCACAAAAGTGAGTATGTGCACGACGGGTGGGATTCCCTTGACGGGTGTATTGAATTTTAAAGAAACGATTCTGAACTGAAGGAAAGTTAATGATATAAAAAATAAATGAGAAAAAAAAAGGTTTAGAATAATGTCCAACATTTTTTTCCTTCAAATTTTTAAAATTTTTTTGCGCCAAAATCTTTCTTATATGATTTTCTATCTATGTTTAAATTTTTATATAGTTCGAATCAAAAAATGACGGTTTCCTAGTCGTTTTTGTCAAATTTTGAGTAGTTTTTTCCAAAAAAAAAAAAAAAAAAAAAAAAATTAAGAAATTAAAAAATACAAAAAATTA
>JAIPRM010013594.1:0-11319 GCA_025469315.1 Stegophylla sp. TES_Ste_2020
ATAAGTCTCAATCCCTCCCCCCCCCCATTTATAACGCGTTGTTCACATGAAATTATATTATGTTTATTCAGAAAAAAAATAAAGCGTATTGGAATAATTATCTGGAAATGAAAACCCGTTCAATTCCGATTGTAATAACGTAGTTGTACTACAACACAGTGAATAATAACTTCACATATATCTCGTGACATTAAAATTATTTACCTTGGCGTTAAACTATAAATATATATATATATATTATATTCACCTTCGACCGGTTCAACCCGCCTCTGCAGTCCGATATCTTTACTTCACGGTTGAAAATTATGGTTGACTTCAAAAAAAAAAAAAAAAAAATTGATTTAAATCCAAAACGTTTATATACGAAAAAAAATTACGTTACACTCTACGAGGACGTCCTCCGTAAAAATCACGGCATCCGGCCGTTCGACTATACACTTTTTACTCCCTGCACAAATTTAACGACTATTGGCATATTTCGATGTGATCAACGACGTTTATTATATCAATTTTCATAAATCATTTAATAATCATTTTTTTTTAATTTGTTTGGATAGTTTATTTTTACAAATCGACATAACTATTGCCGGATAACGTTTTAAACATTTACAAATCTGACGAAAGGGACCATTAATATAAGTCTTAATAAGAGTATTAATAGTACTTCGTTTTAAATTGTTAAATTATTGTTGTTTTCAGTTGGTTTTCGTAACTTAAAGTATAAATAAAAGAATATTTTTTTTTTTTTCTGCAAAATTAGCTCTAAGTATAATTTTTATTTTAGACCCCGAACGAAGTGAAGAAGGCAGTGTTTTTACAAATGATGTTTATTTATTTTTTTAAATTTTTTTTCTGTGAACACTTTTTTTCTACAGATCTACTCTTGTCCAAAAGTCTCGATCAGTATAACTTTTTGAAACCTGATTTTCCTCTAGTTTGGTACTTTAGAAAGGTCATTCTTTTGAATTTCACAATTTCTTGCCTTTACTTTTTATTTTTATTTTTATTTTTAATATAATATTTAACTCACATTTTTCGTTTAATCTGTATCAGTTTAAACTATACAGATGGGCGCGCATAAATAACTAGAATTTTATCTAGACAAAATAAAAAATAATTCAAATTTTATCTAGCAGGGACGCCTGTAGAAAATTATTTCAGTAGGTGCAAAAATTATTTATCCAAATATAAGTCATGGGTAGGGGGGGGGTAGAATTATAATTAAATACATACATAACAATTCGATAATAGGTATAAGGCATATTATTGAGTGAAAAACAAATATTATCAATTTTCTTTACTTTAATATTATTGTGTATAGTAGACAGCTGGTGTTACTAGGGAGCATATCTAGACTTTCTAGGTGTTTTTACTATTCCAGTAGATTGTTATTCCTTCATTATCAACGACAGGAATCAAATAAACCTGTAAATAAGCTGATATTAATATTCATGATTTCTCATTTCAATCAACCACAGAACGCCATTTTTGTATAATTGTTTAGTGATTCTCAGAATTTAGTAAATACTTCCACGCCGTATGTTAATAATATTCTTTGGAGAAATCTCAGTTGGTGCATTTACACCACCTGGCCCCTCCCTCCGGGCGTCCCTGTTATCTAGATATTTCCCAAAACTGCCCAAAGTGCGTAATTTATTTAAATAATTAAATTATATATACATATATATACATATTTACCGATGGGTCCGATATAGTAGAAACGGATGATTATTGTTTTTTTTTCATATAATTATTATTATTATTATAATTTTGTGTAGTTGCTTGACTGAAATAAAATTACAAACGAGTCGTGTTATATTATATTATAGTAATTACGCTTAATTAAAAAAAAAAAAAAAACAACAACGAAAGTCGGATGAATAAGAGGATTGAACGTCGACGATGATAATAATGTTATAAATCACTAATGACACCTGTTGTATCCATTATATAGGATGACGTGTCCACCTCCTACGCGGTAAATCGATCCGCGCTTGAAAATGAAAAAATAAAACACAACCGTTCTTAAACGCCTACGTTTCATACTACTACTATTACTACCACTATCAAGACCTATATAATATTCTCGCATCAAACGTTTCTTTACTCGTTCGCGTGTGTTACCATTGATGACCGGAGGATCGGACTCAGACTGTAAATTTCGAATTAACACACACTGCCCGTGGACGCTATATTTATTTATGAAATCGTTAAGTCTTCCTCTCTTGTCATATTTTATTGGCAATGGTTTTTACATATTCTGAATGGAGCAAAGAAGCTAATTCATTTTTTATTTCTCTCGGCATTGAGTGCTCAAAAGTTTCGACCCTGTGACTTTTTGAAAATAACAATTCGCCTGAACATAGTACTAGTTGTTTTAACGGGTAATTTTTCGAAATTTTCAATAGTTTTTTCGAAAATCGGGGAAAAGTACTCGGATTTTGATAAAATTGCCTCAGAACTTATCTTTTGTTTAAACCAAAAGATATGGTTATAACCTAACCTAACCTAAATGAACAAAAAGTTTAATGAGAAAAATAATATTAGAAAAATGTCCAAATTTTTTTTCTTCGTATTTTCAAAATTTTCATGCATCAAAATGTTTTTCATATTATTGTCTATTTAAATTTTAAATTTTTATGAAGTTAGGATCAAAAAATGATGTTTTCTGAGTCTTTTTTTTATCCAATTATGGATCGTTTTTCCCAAAAAACAAATAACCCAAATAACCCTTTTAAGGACCAACTAGAGGAAAATCCGATTTCAGAAAGTTGATAGTTGAGACTTTTGGACAAGTGTTTTGTACGAAAAAGTGTTCACAGAAAAAATAAAAATAAACATCATTATAAAAACACTAGCTTCTTCACTTTCGTTTAGAATCTGAAATCGTTGATTTTTTTTTTTTTTTAGCCATCGTAAATATAGAAAGGAACACAATTTAAATTTCCCCTTAGAACCCCTTAGTATAAAATTCTCAATAGGGGGCGTTATAATTGCATTGATGTCACTGGGGCCTTAATAAACAATAGTGTATTATGTAATTAGTAGTATAATAATGTATGGTCGTCATCATTCATATTATATCCATATTAAATATCAAAAAAAAAAAAAGTGCATCTAAGAATGCAACTTCTCCTCTGTTATGTAACGAAAACCCTTTCCTTTTCGGTTTATAAAATAATATGCTACTTGTGTTTCCCGTCAGTAATTTACATAATATATATATATATATATATATTTTTTTTATAAATACATGAACTACATGTTAATAAATGATATTTTTCTTATAATATTATCTTTAAAAAAAATATATAATCTTTAATACAGTACAATCGATTGGTTGGCGGATGAAGATAAGATAAAGCAGACGGTGTACTTCCCATTCGAGCCACGTTATTCTTAAAAATGTAAACAAACCCAAATCTCACCTCAAATCAGTTTTACCATTGAAGGGGAAAAAAGCGTTTACAAGAAATTATTGATTTTAACTACTCAAAATTTCTTTAAGATAATTTGTTAGGGATGTGCGCGGGGTGGAAAATCCACCCACGTATAATTTTGGTATAAATTTGTCAAGCCCCCTCCCGCCACAAGTAGAAAACTGAAATTGTTTCTATACGCGCAGCATACATATTTAATAGGTTTTTAGGATATATATATATATTACAAAATTATTTTCGAAACGTAACAATACAACATTTTCGAATAATAGACCATACCTACCATAGCAATCGTTTACTGCAACAATATTATAATATTATAATAGGGTATGGGAAAAGATTTAAACGCGCGCGCGCATCGTACATTATAGATTTACTACGGTCGAAAATCCTAAACGACCTGTTGGTATAAATCCATTTTCGTGTAAATCCTGTAAATCTTGATTTGTAGTCGCACAGCCGATGCACACGCACACGCACACGACGTTTATATATATACATACAATATTATCTTCTTCGAATCATTTCGGTCCGATGCGTTTCGGACGCGCGGTCATCGTCGAAATCCGTCGATGTAATTTATGCGCAAATATGCAACCGAAAACTTTCTTGTGTGTGCGTTATTGTGTCCCCCCCCTCCCAAATACAAATACCAAAATATGAGGAAATATTTTGGCGCAAGAAGAATTTGAAAATATGAAAAACAAGGCAATTGTTGTCAAATAATTTTTAGTCATATTTTTTTTTTTTTTTTTACTACCTAGTGAAATATATTTTTATTATTTTGAATTCATTAAAAATTTCATAATTTTTAATTAAAATTGTCTCGAATGAACTGAAACTCTCCTCTGGATCGTTTTATTGAAGAAATTATTTATCGTTCCCTCAAAATTCAATACACTCACAAGAGCATCGCACTCGAGGAACAAAGAATACACAAGATTTGAAATACGTCCTTTTAAATTCTGAACGAAGTAAAGAAACTAGTGTTTTTACAATGATTTTTATTTTTTTTTTTCTATGTACAACTTTTAGTTTGGAAATACTTGTCCAAAAGATTCGATCAGTAACTTTTTGAATCTCTCAATTCTTCATTTTTTTTTTGGAAAAAGCTACACAAAATTTGACAAAAACGACTCAGAAACCATAATTTTTTTGATCCGAACTATATGAAAATTTAAACATAAATAGAAAATAATATAAGAAAGATTTTGGCGCGAGAAGATTTTGGAAATGTGAAAAAGAAATTTCGGATATTTTTTTTCTCACTTATTTACTTTATATTTTATAACTTCTTCGCTCAGAAATGATTTATTGAAGAAATAATTTAACGTTTCTTTAAAATTCAATACACCCGTCAAGAGAATCCCACCCGACGAGCTAAGTATGTACACATTTTTTTTGTTTTGTAGTTATTTTAACATGCATCTTTACAAAATACTGGGTACATCGAATTTAATTTAACTACTTTTGTTAAACTGATTAATGATTACCGTCAACACCAAAAATTTTCTTATTTTTTATTTTACAACCATTATTGATACAAGACTGGGAATTCAAACAGTCATTTGTCTGTTTTTTTTTTTTCGATTTAGTTTTATACCAATAATAATTATGAACAATTTCCACAGATATATTCCGGTAAACAAATAAACATCGTGTTTTTAAAAATATTCAAAAATTCATTTAGTAGTTAGTTAATAACGAAATACACGTATATCTACCTAAATTTTATGATAATATAGAATAAGAATAAAAAATTACGTGGGTAAACAAAAAAAAAAAAACTAAATTTTCATGTTTACCGTGTTTTTGTGTTGTGATAATTATTTTTTAAATCAAGTTATTTTCCAATTTTTTTTTTTTTTGTATTTTTATCGCCTACCTCGTTTTTTGTTCTTCTTGTTTACAACGTTAATTAACAATAATAATATCGGTGAAACTACTCCTCGACACGACGGAGAGATATTTGAATATTCGTAAAACACGAAATGGAAAAATAAAAAAAAAAATAATAAACACCAAATAATTATACGCTGGGTGTACAAATTTTTTCGTCAACATAATACACTTCGGAGAGCGACATTATAATAATTATTAATATATGCAATTATCGACTAATTTGTGTACGCCGAAAACGGTTTCATTAGTTTTCTCACTGGTTTGTCGACGAAATCTAATGGAAATAAACCGATGTTAATTATTATCGTCCCTCGAAAAGTAGTAATGGAAAAATCGACATTCATTAATTAAGTTAATTATTACGCCAATTAAAATTAAATTAAAAACATACTCGTTATATTTTCAAGACCGGAGTGTTTGAAAATAACAATTATTTAGATTTAGATATAACAACGCCGCCGCCGCAATACGTTTAGAGTGGTTTTCAATCACATTCACACGTGGACAAACAACTGCCTGCTGTAAAATACTGATTATAATAATAATAAATAATAATATATTCAAAGAAATATTATAATTTTTAACGCAACGCATATTATTGTGTTCAATTATTATTCGTGAAATATTCGCGCCAAAGGCATAAAATATGTGAAATGTGATATTATAACTTAAAAGGAACAAAAAAATAATGTATGAATGTGTGCAATGTGTTTTTATGCACTGCAGATAATGTCATTAATAATATGATGATATCATTAATATATAAATTCACCACTGAGAATCCCTGAAAACTGAAATAAATTCTACTGCCAGACAAATATAGGGGGAGGGGCACCTAGAGATTACAAAACTGGGATTCTGGGATGCCAACCAATTTTCGGTTCCAAAAATACGGGGACCAGTATTTATAAAACCCGAGATTTCAAAATACAAAAAATGACACCGTACTTTAGATATATATTAATGCAGAACATGGAAAATAAATAAATTTGACCCTTGATTGTGAAACCAGAATTGGGATAATATTCTTACTGTGCGGGAGAGCATTGTTATCCTTTAAAAACCAACATATAAATTGTCATTTAGAACTCAACCACTTGTCCGTTTAGAATATTTCGATTGCAACTTAATTACTTAGATAATTTATGAACTTTCCCTCCGTTAGATTAACATTGGAAGCAATCTGTTGTGGAGAAATGCTGATGCAGTTTTTCAATTTATGATAAACGAATTGTTCAGAACCAATTAAATACTTGCTAATAAAATGAGAAAACAAGCTTGAAAGATTTGTTGATTGGGTTAAAAAAATAATCGAAAAAGAAATCAATCTATTTGAGAAAAAAGGAGGTCATGCATCTTCAGCAGCAGCTTATATAGGTAATAAATTTAAAAATACACTTGAAAAGATGAGACGTTTGATGCTTTGCTATTCCTGAGTTCGTATTATTATTTTCAAAACAACCGGAATGTAAACGATTTGAATTTAAATTAAATATTTTATTACACTGCAGGAATGTGTAAAATAAAAATAAATAGAAAAAATCGTGTTTTTATTAATAATCCTTTTACATTTTTTCTTATAACATTTCGGGAATAATCCCGAAATCCCGGGATCGTAAAATAGGACAGGGATTGTGATCCCTAGATGCACCTCGTGTATACTTTTTTGACGGGACGCGACTCGGGTGCTCCAATTATTTTCACTACCGTTTCACGAGTGATTATTGGAAATACTTATTACAAATTATTCTTTGACTCGCTTTGAGGGCAGTCCAACCGAGTTAAAATCTTTAATTTATTCATAAATAATTATTTAACGTTTGTCTTATTATGTTACCGTTATACTTATGTTTATTATTGCATCTATCATATTTATTGTAAATTTATTAATATGAGTAATTGTAATTATTTAGTATTTAGTAAGTCCAATTGTAATTATTTAGAAGATTTTTGATTTCTTCTTTGACACATTAACCGAGTTACAATCTCAATAACTTCAATCAGTATTAATAGTTTTTTTCTTTCCTTTCTTATTGTGCATATAATAAATGAAAATAACCTAAAAATGTACTAAACAATGTCATTCTGCTTGTAATTAATTTAATCTTAATACCAATTCATAATTATTTGTTTTTTACTTTTATTATCATTATTTTTTCTTTTTTTCTTTTACAAAATTATCATGTTTTCTCGAAATTCGGAAAATATTATCCAAAAGTTGACAAAAAAGACTCCAAACAATTTTTTTTTTTTTAATCCAAATCTATGAAAATTTAAACAAAGATAGATAATAAAATGGGAAATATTTATTTTTTTCTTATACTAGTAGTTAAGTTGAGTAAACTAATATAAAGTTAAAAAGTAAAGCTAAGTGAAGTAAAGTAAAGACAAGAAAGCTAGACTTACTTCACACATTTGGTATCCTACAGTAGGTAGGAAATACTCTTGGTGGGTGTATTGAAAATTACCTCTATTCATTATTGTTCTAAGATAATCTGACCTGAGGAGTAAAGAATATCCAAGGTGTGAAGAATATCTTTTCTCGTTATCGTAATTATGGAAAAATTTTCCCAAATTTTTGTAGAAACTATTGAGAATTTTGAAAAATGACCTCTCATAATGTCTTCACGAGCAAAATACCTATTCAAAATTAAATAATAATAATTGTAAAAAAAAAACACTAGCTTCTTAGTTGCACTCAGTATCCAAAAACTCTATAAATATATATAACTCGTAAGTATATTTTTTAAATATTATACATTTCATTTTATTATATATATATATATATTTTTTTTTTTTTTTGGCATAAGTATTGACGATTAATGTGAGCGTCGTTTGAATAGGTTTAATTTAATTTTATTTTTTCCGTGAACTTCGGTAATATAATTACTATACATACCGTTCGGTTCTGCAGGCAATAAAAAACGTATATTCCAAAATTCTTCATCCCGCCTTTTGATAATAATTATTAACGGGCGGCCGGTGTTCGCAGCTTCGCGTCGTTCACATTCCTCGCGGCGTCCTCCACCGCGCGACAACAACGACGACGACGACGACGACCACAACACAAATCCCATATTTCTTCCCAAGTCCATATTGTGCCGCCGCGTGTCACAAACCCGCCCGGTTCGAACGGTAAAGGAAATAATTATTAATTCACGCGTGACGTCAAATACTACATCGAAAACGAATAATAATAATAATAATATGTATATAAATTTATTTACAGATAACGCGGCCGCGTAAAAACGTGAATAATGGGTACAATTCTGTTTTTCTTAATTTAAATATCGAATATCAAATGTGTGGCTGCTTTTTATTATTATTATTATCATCATCGTACACGCGTACACACAGCGGGCCCAGGTACCTATCGCGTTCGTTATTATAATAATAATTATTAATCAGTCGGCCTAGCGAGTGTGTGCGTACCTGTATGCAGTTCCGGAATAACAGGATGTCTCGTGGTCGTTCGGAAAATAAAAAGCGAATTCCGACTCGAGAGTTGGGCTCGCGCGTTCGTGTGAACATTACATACCCGCTAGTGTGCATATACAGGGTGTGCCCGGAACGATTTGAAACAAAAAAAAAAAATAAAAAATATGTGCAATGAATTTTGTTGTGTTAATCGTTTTTTTTTTTTTTTTTTTTTTTTCACTTATTAATTTAAATTATAACAACAGCATTGCGCTACATCGATAACGAATTCGTTTTTATTATTATTATTATGTACCGAATTTCCAAATTTGAAATATTTTAAACTAGAGTTTTTTTGATAAGAACACGAAATAGCCATTTTGCGAACGCGATTTTTAGAAAAATTTTGGTGCTTACATCTTCGATTTCTACATTTTTTTTTTTTTTTTTTAAGTTTGTGAATAATTTTTAAAATATTGTTAAATAAGTCACATTGACGTCATAATAGCACCATTATTACGACGTATTTGACAAAATTAATAAATTATTCACAAACTCAGAATAAATCGTGGAAAATGAACGGATTTACCTTAATTAGAAATTTTAGCCTTAATATTATTTTTCTCACAAATCAGGTTTACAAAATGGTAGTAATGATTTTTTTTTCTAAAACTCTTGTGTAGAATTTCAAATTTGAAAATTTTGGTTCTAAACGAAAATAGAAAAATGCATACGTCATTGCTGTAGCGCAATGCTGTAATAATAATTTTCAAAAAAAAAAAAAGATGTTAAAAAGTATTAAAATAACAAAAGTTATTGCATTTTGACAAATCGTACTGTGATACACCCTGTATATGAGTGTGTACCATACACGTGCCGCTGTCTATTCGTACAGGTGTTTCCATATTATTATTATTATTATTATTATTAGTAGTAGTATAATATGATAATGCGAAACCCATTAAGCGAAGATCGTTAGAATATTAGATTTCGCCGCCGCGGAACGCATTTTTATTTCTATTTTTTATTATTATTTATCGTTGTTATTGTTTATTTCTTTTTTATTTATTGCACGTTTGATAATGTATTGCGTTCTGCGGCGACGAGGACGCCGCCGCGCCGAGAGGCCACGTTTAAATCAGCTGTGCTGGTAACGATTTCAATCCGGAACCCAATGATTCCGAACTCAACACCAAGCCCGGACCACTTTTATGAATATTTTTTCAAATTCACGGACTACCAATTATTATTATCACTTCCCATTCCCTCCTATCACTAATTATTATTTTTGACTCGTTAATTATTGTCAACAGACTAATTTATTGTAAGAAAACGTGATACGAATTTAATTTCCTATGTTTAATCGGAATAAATTTTTTTTCAAACTGTTGTTGGTCGAAATTTTTGGATAAGTATTTCTTTTTTTTTTACGTGTGCTTACACGTAAAAAAAAAAAATAAAATAAAATAAATACGAGAAAAATAAAAAAACAAAACATCATTGTAATAACACCATCTCCTTCGCTTCGTTCAGTATCTAAAATCGATAAACGTGAAAAAAGTCTTTGACAAAAGTCTTGTTTTTTTGACCACTTGAGATGAGTTACGGACCACTGGTGGCCCCGGGACCACCAGTTGGGAACCACTAATATGAGAGCACGCGCATGCGCACATCAGTGATTTTCGGTGGCGTGACTTCGAAAATTTGATCGTGAAACGAAATTTTCTACTCAAGTCAAATTTCGTGTTTAGAAATACGCCGCACAACGCTCGTTTTTCTACAGGTTTTTTTTTTTTTTTTTTTACGTATAGCAAATTTACTAAAAACATGAAATAGAATATTTATGACTACGTCGTTCGAGTATCGAACCGAGATAAATAACGATATAACCTCCTTTGACCCCCAAAACTGGTGCGCCCACGTGCCACCACACCCTCTGCGAATCCTTCTCGGCCACCCGCCAATGTTGATACCGATTTCGCCCGTGACACAGCGTGTATTCTCTAAAATTATTATCACGTGCAAGACAAAACAATAATACATCAAGTTAGCTATTTATTATTAAAACTATTTTTTTTTATTATTTATCTATTTTTTTTTTTTCCGGCATAGATAACGACACCTGTAAAATAAATAATTCTACTGCGAAAAGTAGTGTTTCGCGACTCTAAACTGGTATTTTGTTAAAAGAAAAAAACCGAATTTACAACTATGATATTTTTTTCTTTTTGTGAAATTCGGCGCTACAAGAGAGGGAACTCATCCCAGGGGGGCTTTCCTTCGCCTCAGATTTTTTTTTTCTTGTGCAGGGGCCATGCTTATCTTCTCTGTATGGTTCCAATTTTAGCACATGTACTGCCGAAGCAAGTACAACTATGTATATTCTCAAGTAGGTGTCTATATATAGACAGTTTTATTTAAAAGAGCCGTGCAAGAATATCCGGTTTGAAGAGCGAAGAATACCCACAGTGCGAAATGATGTTTGTCCTTTTTATATTATTTTTAATAAACATGTCTGCAGTGAATAGGTAGCGTATATATGTTTTGATTTGTTGAACTA
>JAIPRM010013595.1:0-11318 GCA_025469315.1 Stegophylla sp. TES_Ste_2020
AAATAGAAACGAAAATGTCACTACTGATAATATCTAGCAGGTAATATAATTACAAAAAGACTCAATTGTATAAAAATCCAAAATAAAATCTGCACTAGGGCCCCACAAATCCAAGTTGCGGCACTGGGCATGGTTATGGATAAGGACGAAGTGGATGTGATAAAGAGTGGTCTAAGTGTTCAGAATTCTTTTTACGAATAAATGGTGGTTTTTAAATGAATGTAAAATGTAAGATTTAATGTGAGAGGGAAAAGTAGGGAGATGAAGTATTGGGATTCCAATTAGACTGAAATGTAAATTCTTACAAAAATATAGTTGACGGTGTTTTATACGTATATTACAGAATGTTAAATCAGAAAGAAAAAAAGAATATGAGTATAGCAGATAATATGATATTACTTAATTGTATAAATGAAGTTTCCAGAAAGAATAGGCTAAGCCATGAGGAACGACCCCATATCGTATTCTATGTTTGATAGTTCATATGACAAAAGAAAATAAACCGATATAATTTAGGCATGTGATGAGAGGAAGAAAATCAGGAGATGAAAATAATTATTGTTGAAGAAAGAAGAGAGAGAAGATAATCAAAGATGAACTAGTGAGTCACGGTTGAGTCATATTTGACCTACTGAAGTGTGTATAGACGATATGGGGGACCATGTCAGGTGGTGAATTAGGACAGAATTAATCGACCTCTAGTTGAACGGGAATGTAGATGAAGAGACAAGAGAAATAAAGAAAAATATTGAATTATATGTGATAAATTAAAATAAAAACACTCATTAAATTTACTTGCAAACTGCCTCTGGATTGTTTCCATTCGACAGTATATCTAATAGATCGGCCGATGAAATGAAATAAAACCTCGGGTATGTCAAACGTTTTGTTTCCAAATACCGAGCCAACACTTTTTCACATTTCAACAACTCGGTTTGTATGTCGACGAGTTTATTGTACAATCCTGATTTACAAGTGCCTTTTATGACGTTCGGATTAACATTTATATCAGTCAGTAATTCCTATAATAATTTTCATTTGATCAAAACAATTTAATTTTATATACACCGAATATCAGGGGGACAAACGCATAAAGTTTTGAAAAAATGTCAACATATCCTGTGATTATTTTTTAAAATAATTTTCAGTTTTGTGAACTTTTAATTTCAAGAAAATATTGTTATTCCAAACATTTCATAGGGTCATCAGTAAAATTTTAAAGTGAAATATTAACTAATAACTAATCGAACATATGCGATAGATAATACCTTATATTCAGATGCATTAATTTCTACCGAGATATTTGAAAACCATGAGATTAAAAGATAAAATGTGAGTGAGTAGAAGGATTAACAGCCTAAAAAATTCCTCCTTACGTTTGATCCTACCTAATATCTATTAATGGTGAAACAAAACGTTCTTTTTCATTTTTACCTTAAATTCAAGGTCGAGTACTTCGAACCTCTGCGTGTCTTCGGGCAACTGCGTTCTGATGTCATCGGATCCAATGAATATGGCTTCCAAATAAGCCCATGTCCTCTGTACTTCTAACCATAAGTTTATCACATGATCGGCAGTGTTCAATTTAATTTGCCAATCAGCTACTTCGTCATAAAAATATCCAACGAATTTCGAGCTTAGCATGTTTTGCAATTGAACTTGGTTATCTTCCAACACTTCTATTATCTCTTCCTTAACTTTAAGTAAATTAATTTTCGTCCTAGGATGTGGTAAGTATTCGAACTGCATTTCGTTCCAAATTTCAGTAAACTCTCTAAGTGATTTCTCCATGCTCATTTCCTTCACAGACTTGTCAACAGTGTTTTTCACATCGTCTTCATATTTATTCAAATCGAGCAACACTAAATCGTTCAGCGTTGTTGTATTATCAATAGAAAATTTGACCTATGCATATTTAATAAGAACCATCAATAATAAAATGTAATTAAACTTTGAAACAGATAATATTACATTTGTAACGTCCATGAGCTCAACCCAATGTCGTTGTTTCATCGCTGGATTTTGAAGTTCAATCAATACCCTCAAAGAGGTTATCATATTTTTTATTAAATTTTCAATGTATGTGTATATAGACCAATCACGAATCTCTTTGTCCATTACTTTAGAATTACCATGGTATCGTATTAATAAAATTTATGAAATAAATACACTTGAAACTAGGTCTTGGAACAGGTTAAAATTTAGGTAATTCTAGATACTCCACAATTGAAAACATAAGTTAAAAAAATAAATAAATAATTATGAAAACCGAAAAATGTAAGTTTTGGTAAATGTTCTCAAAACCGATATAAAAAGAGCCTGAGATACTTTCCATCATGGGTATTCTTCGGTCCTCAGCCTAGAGCCTAGACGGATGAGTTACATTTTAAAGAAATGATAAATCATTTTATCAATAAAACAATTCTGAATGGAGCCATAGTTTATAAAGGACAATTTTTTTACTTAAAAATATAAATATAAATAGATTATCTAAATTATATTATAGATAACAAATAAATAAAATAATATCATTATAAAAACACTATCATTTTTGCTCCACTCAAAATCTAAAAATTGGAATATTCTTTGATCTTTAGGAGGGATTATACTCTTTAGTGAATGTGTTGGATTTTTTAATGGATGATGATTTTGGTATAATTTCTTCAATAAAATGATTCCTAGTAGAGCTTTAGTTAATTATACGTTTTCTATTATCAGTTGCATAATGAGCAAGTTTAATCTAAACTTATCTAAAATAATAAAGCTGAAAACTTATTTATGGAACCACCAGTCGGATTTGAAAAATTATTTTTGCGTTTCAATTCTTGAAAAGGTAGGTTAATTTATTATTTTTATTTTTATTAATTCTTTGAAAAGATAATGGGCCCCACTGAACAAGTTCATGAAATATATGTCATTTAAAATCACGTTACGACCCTTAAGGACAATTTAAAAAGAAAAAATTAATATGTGAAAAATTTTGTCTTTTGTTATTTTCTTCTATATTTTTTTTTTCTTTTTTTCAGTTAATAATGGAATATAAAACTAGCAGAATAAAATATATACTTTTTTTTGTGTAATAATAATACTTTTTATAATTTTAAAGTAAAATTGTCTTAAATAAATTGAAGCTTCGCTTAGAATTGTTTTATTGAAAAAATTATTTACGGTTTCTTTTTCCTACTTAATGAGTATAATGGTTTACTACCGTGACAGTGATAATGATGAATTTTGCTTTTGTTCTGATACTTAAAATTATAATATTAAAAATGTATATTAAACCGATTTTGACAAAAGTGTAAAATAAAAGTTCACCTCTTAGGGTATAAACTAGTGCACAATTTTCTGCCGTAAAAACAATAAATTGAATATGTTACCAAATATAAACAAAAAAAATCTGTCATTATTTAGATTAACAGTCATTTGAGCTGAAATTTTAACTTAAAACGCTTAAAAATTTATTTTTTGAACCAACATTTAGACAAATTTGACTATAAATAGAAAAACACATGAGAAACCTCTTGGTAAAATAAAATATTGTATAAATGATAAAATATTGATATAATCAATTATTTTCAAAATCTATTCTTAAAATCCGAAACCAAAACCATTAAAATATCTATTACCGATTCCAAACCCTGATAAAATGTATTCTTCACCTACACTTTAAATCTTTTGCAAAGCGCTTTAGTTCCATATCCATAAACTCCGAGTCTATGTCTTTCCATAGTGTGGCTTTCCAAACGTCTATCCAACTTTTGACCATGTGAACGAAATCCCAAAGCTGTTTATTGAGTCGAAGATATTTTTTAGTTGACGCCAATATGTTAGGTTCCGGTTGTGGTATTTCGAATAATACGGCTTGAGAAAATAACTTATCGTGCGAGTCTTCAAGTTCCATTAAAGTTTGATTTGCATTATCGATTTCGATGTAAGGCCTTTCGCAAGTTTCACTATGTAAAATAAGCAACAGATTAATATTGAAATAAAAACTAAAAATACTTTCAACCAGGACTTAGTACCGGTATAATAATTTCAATAATTTCAGTTTTATCTTTAGTGCAATTATTGGTTATAATCACCAGTATCTAGTGATCATGACCTAAAATAATAACTGTCATTAAGCTTCCAAAAAATGTTCACGACTTTCAGTTATTAAACCAATTTTTAAAAACGTTGTTCTCGGGTACTGGTTAAAGCTGAATTTTAAAAATATTATAAGTAAGAATTTACTTCAATAATTTTTGAATAGAATACTAACCTAACCAAACAGTTAAAACTTACACGTTTTCACTAAAATAATAACACAAATGTAAGATACATTTTTTAAAAATGCTAAAAAGATCTTAAAAATAGTGTTTCTTCAATAATTATTATTATTATTAATTTCAATATTGATTTTTAGAACGGTTATCAGAACTAATTTTTTATTTATTTATTTTTCTATTTGCAAATCTTATCTTATACATTTTGGTTTTATTAAGATTTCAGTAGAAAAATATTAAAAACCTAGATTTCATTTATTATTCCAAAAACAATTTTTAAGTCCTGCATTCAATACGCTTACTCAAACTGAATTTGTTTTGTGAAATTAATTTTTAACAGAGTTTCTCGTACGCCCAACAAGATAATTCTTCCACTTATTATCGCTCCTTCAGTTTGAATTAATGGAATTACTTGTGATTTAACGTTCAAAGCATTTTTCTTGGTCGTGTTCCACTTCTCCGGTAATTCCTGAAAAAATAAAATATTAGTTAATTACTGAAAACACAATTTCTAAATATTCCTAAACATTGTATTTTTAGATTCTGAACGAAGTAAAGAAACTAGTGTTTTCACAATGATGTTTATTTTTTTTCTGTGTACACTATTTCGTATAGAAATACTAGTCTAAAAGTCTCGACCAGCAACTTTTTGAAACCGAATTTGCCTCTAGTTAATACTTTAAAGCGATCATTTTTTGAATTTCTCAATTTTTCATCTTTTCTTTAAAAAAAAACTACCCGAAATTTGACAAAAAAGACTAAGAAACCATAATTTATGGATTTGACCTTATGAAAATTTAAACAATTGTAGACAATAATATGAAAAACATTTTGACGCAAGAAAATTTTGGACATTTTTCTAACACTTTTTTCTCATTAACTTTTTTTTCCTTTTCTTTACTTATTAGATAAAATAAAAAAAATAAAGCAAAGTAAAGAAGATAGACAAGAAAACCAGATTTACTTCACACCACAAATATTTTTTGCTCTTTGGGTCAGATACTCTTGATGGGTGTGTTGAAAATGACGACTATTATTATTCTTTATATTATTAACTTTCTTCGTTCAGAATCGTTTTATCGAAGAAATGATTTATCGTTCCTTTAAAATTTCACACACTTACTAAAAGTATCTAACCCGAGGAGAACAAAATATTCGTGGTGCAAATTATGTCCAGTTTTCTTATTTGTACTTTACTTTACTTTACTTTTTTTGATTTAAAATCATATTATTAAAACGATAACATACATTAATAATTTAGTTTCGTACTTTATTGCATTTACAACTTTGATTTAATGAATAAATTTATTGTAGTTTGTATTATACATTCTTCTTCTTCTTCTTCAGCTTATTTCCGTCTATTTTAGTGCCATCGCTACTAAATACATATTCTTCCATTCTTCACAATTTTTCGCCTATTGTCGAGGATAATCTATTCCCAGAAAACTGAAATTTTTTTCCTCAACTAATCATACCATCGTTTTTGGGGCTCCCGGTTGTAATTTTACCATCTGGTTTCCATTCTAGTGCATCCTTATCGACTTTTATCGCTATACAATTTAGATCTCCAAACATCAACTTACCAACTCATTCTTCATTCTTCAACTATTCCGGTTGAGTCATATATTATATATTACATGAAATTTATAATTAGGATATATATAAAAACTGTTGTTTTAATTGTTTATGATTTTTAGATTCTGAGTAGAACGAAGAAATTATAATTGTACAATGATGATTATTTTTTTATTTTAGATTGTGAGCAAAGCAAAGATGCTTATGAATTTACAATAATGTTTATTATTTTTTCTGTGAAACATTTGCGTATAAAATCCAAAGGTTTTGATCAGCTACTTTTTGAATCAGATGAATTTATACTTAATATTTTTCGAAATTCGCATTATTTCAAAGGACTAACACTTGTCGCTTTGATTGTAAGCCACTGTCGGAATCATTGTGGTCATTTTCTGGGCATTATGACAATTTTTGAGATTATTGTGTCATGGTAACTATAATAATCACTGTAGTCATTGTAACTGTTGTAAACATGATAACCGATGTAGCCATTGTTAACGTGGTGTTTATTGCAACTATGGTAACATAGTAACAATTATGACCTTAGTAAAATAATACTCAATAAATGTTAACATTAAATTTGTAAAAACACTGGTCATAAAAGTTTTATTGAAGTGATATTGAAATGATTTATCCTTTCTTTAAATTGCAATACACCCACCAAAAAAATCCCACCCGGAAAACGAAGTATATCCATGTAATGAAGTATATCCGGTCTTTCTTGATTTAAATTTTTAAAATCTATTTAAATTTTATATTTTCATTAGACATTTGGGGAAAATTTTCATAAAAACATCAAAGATATAGTTTTTTTCACAGTAAGTCTAAACGATTATGATTTTATGACAGTTTATCTAAATCTTGTATTATGCATAAATATTACATTTTCGGGTTAAAAACACAAGATAAAAATAAAATTTTTGGATCTTTTATTGTTAAATGTAATTATTTTTCAATAATGAGCCTATAAGGTAATATTAATGTCTCGTGCTAATGCGGTTCCTTTCTTATCTCAACTTCTATTGCTAAATAGTAATACAACTGTATAAAAGTGACTTTTTAACACAATAAAATTAAAAACATATAATTAAATATATTTAAATTATTAAATTTAAATATTAATTAATAATTAATTAAACATATTATAATGATCATACCTGCATCAAAATGTACACATCTTCTGGCAAATCTACATCGTACAATTTCAGTAAATCTAATATCTCTGCTAACGGCTCGAACATCGAATCGTATTCCACTTGTTGTTCGCGAACTTTAAACAAATGTCCCATAATATTCACAAGGCCTTTATAATCTCCTTCTTCCAGTGGTTTCAAAAGGCCTATATCTGTTTCTATAGTAAAATCCCGTAATGACCGTAAACTATATAATTATTAAAAAATTAAAAACTATAATTGAAAACAATAAAAAAGTTTCGAGTTATGTTTATCTTAGTATTAAAGTGTACCTGTTCACAACTTTATTGACTAAATAAGATTTAAATAAATCTGACCAGCTAGTAATCAATCGTAAAAGATCCTCTTTAAAAGGTTTAATATCAATTATTAACCAATGATCAAATATAACACTCTTGTCGATTTTATTGACTCTTCGATAAAGATCATAAAACGAATCGATCTAAATGCAATATCCAAAAGTAGTTGATCAAAAATACAATGTACATTACATACTTTTGTTTGAAAGTCACTGAGTTTTGGAGAAGAAGGAACCAATAACGGATTTCCATCTTCGTTAATTTCAAGCAGAAGGAGCTCTAACTCGTCAGGGGATAGATCTTTACCGTACGATAAAAAAATTGATAAAGCTTCGTTTTGATCGATTAGCCATATCGAAGAATAATCTTGGTACTGATAGACGTAATCAAGAGCCTACAATATAAAACGAAATAAATATTAACAATATCTAACAATGATTAATATAATATAGCTTAACCAGTTCATGGCTTGGAACCAGGTTTTGAGAAACGTGTTAAAACTGGTAAAAATCTTAGTTTTTACATTATACACTACTGAAACCATAGCTAAAACTAATATTTTTTATTTCACGGAACCAAAACCCATTTAGACAAACATAAAATCTTCAAAAATATTTAAGCATATTATATGTATGGTAATGATTACAATTTATAATAACAATTTCAGTATGCCTACACTGTATTTAAATCAAAAATTAAAATAACAAAATAGTTTTTATAATGCTCCCAAATATTTATTTGTTGCAGGTAAAGTAGAAAATAGGGTATTTCATTCCTATTTATTATCCGAAAAATTGTTTAATGTAGATAGGCAATGTAGAAATTATCACATATGGCCTAGGTCCATATAAAAAATCCAGTTATATTTAGAGTTTTATTTTAAGAAAACTGTTAATTAAAAAAACAAATAACTATATAAAAGAAGTATAGGTTTATTAATACGTAATAAAAAATGCTTAGAGAAAAGTTTATATATTATAATTATTATTAATTGGAACATTCATTACTGCCATGATATTTAGTTTAAATATTCCAGTTCAATTTTTAATTTTTAATTCTTTGAACCCTTTTAAATAATAATAATTCATTCAATATTAAATTGAAATGTTCCATTTAATTATGTTAAATAATTAATGTATTCATAACTAAAACACTGACTGTATTAGTAAACTTAATACACTTGGTGATATTAAATACGACGAAAAAAACATACGTATAATACCATCGTAACTTACTGAGTGACTAAGTAGATATCTAACGTAACGAAATTAACTGATTTAGTTTGAAAATAAACATTAATTATTATCAAGTGAGTTTATAATCTTTAGTATCTTAATTGAATGAATCAAAAACAGGCGGCACATTGGTAATTTCAGTAAAATTTTAATCAGGTACAATAGTTAACACAAAATATCCTATTTATAGGATATTTTAATAATATAATATTATACGAATTTTTAAATTCTGAGCAAAACGAAGAAGTATCACTGTTTTCACAAAAATGTATATTTTTTTTTCTGTGAACACTTTTTCATATAAAAAATTTTGTCCAAAAGTCTTGACCAGCAACTTTTTGCCTCTAGTTGGTACTTTAGGAAGGTAATTTTTCGAATTTCTCAATTTTCTTTTGGAAAAAACTACATAAAATTTGATAAAAAAAACTCGGGAATAAACATTTTTTGATCCAAACATTAAGAAAATTTGAACATAGATAGACAATAATGTGAAAAATATTTTGACGCAAGAAAATTTTGAAAATATGAAAAAAAATTGGGATATTTTTTTTTTTCCTGTAAACATATTTTCATAGTGAAATACTAGTATAGACCGGCAACTTTCATAAACCAGGTTTGCCTCTAGATGGTACACTTTAAACAGGTAATTTTTCGAAATTTTCTATTGTTTTCACAAAATTTGGGAAAACTACCCAAAACTTAACAACAAAAAGACTCGGAAGCTATCTTTTTTTAATACAAGCTATATGAAAATTTGAACAAAAATGGACAATAATATGATAAATATTTTGGCACAAGAAAATTTTTAGAATGTGAAAAAAAGTTTTAGACATTTTTTCCAACACTTTTTTCTCATCACATTTTTTTCCCCTCTTTTCTTTATTTATTAGATAAAAAAAAGTAAAATAAATTGAAGTGAAGTAACGTAAAGAAAGGAAAGGAAAGTAAAGCAAAGATAAATATAGTAAAGTAAGGTAATCAAGCGCACCCGCAGGATAAAATTCCACCCAGGGCAAGATCATAATTCAAAAGCTAAATCAAAATTTACTTATTATCACAATAAAGAGGCGGAGCTTTTTAAAGTTTATAATACAAATTGAAAAGTTTGGTGTAGCTTAATTATTGTGTAGTTTAATTATTCGTCTGTAAGAAATATTTTATTACACCAAAATATTCGCAATGAAATGTTCTATCTTGGTACCACATTTTTGGAAAAAATATTGAGAAATTCGGGAAATGACCTCTTAAAAGTACCATTGGGGTGTGATACCGGATCTTTAAAATTACTTATCGAAACTATTGTACAAGTATTTCTATATGAAAGCGTTTCTAAGAAGAGAAAAAAAAGAAAAAAGAAAAATAAACATCATTGTAAAATCATAAGATTCTTTGTTCCGCACAGAATAAAAAAAAAAAAAAAAAATGCAACATTTTTTTATCACATTCTCAAAATTTTCTTGCGCCAAAATGTTTTTCATATTTGTCTAAATATGTTTAAATTTTCATAAAGTTTGAATCTAAAAATGATGATTTTAAGGCATTTTTTTCAATTTTTGGGTAGTTTTCCCCAAAAGAAAATTATGAATTTCAAATGATGATCTCTTTAAAGTAGTAGATGGCAAATTCGGTTTCAAAAAAATGCTTTTCGAGTCTTTTGGACAAGTATTTCTAAACGAAAAAATGTTTACAAAAAAATAAAGAAGAAAAAAATGATTATAACATCATTGAAAAAACACTAGCTTTTTCGCTTCGCCCAGAATCTAAAATGAATTCGCATTGTTCCCTTACTTTCTTGGTCGTTGTCTTTACTCGACTGAGTATACAATTTACATAATTAATCACCTGATCAATATTTTTAATGTCTACCTGCAATATAAAATTAGTGAATATAGTGAAAAAACACATACCATCCAAATTGAACATTAATTATTGACAAATAAGACATTACATCGTATGGTTGACGGTTTTCATTGACCCTCTCCATGTACGAGGCCATCTCAACTATGTCATCGAGCAACGATTTTATTAATCCGAACAAATGTGGCTCGATTTCTGTTTCCAGATTGGGTGAATAACTTGGACCCAATGCTTCTCCTGGTTTGTCGTTAAGTGAAAGTGTAACCATAAATATCGGTGTAGATCTTTTTACGATTTTCATTTCTTCATCGATATATCTAAGACTTTATATTCAAAACATTATAAAATCGTGTACTGAGTGTAATTTTTGTGGGAAAAGTCGTATGAAAATTTTTATGAAATATTATTGGAAACAAATAAATACAAGTATAATTAAAAAAGCTGACATAAAATATTTCAAATCATTCCAAAAAGAAACATAAAACATTTAAAAAATTAGGCTTTATATAAGTAATATAATGGTTTAAAATAATTATATGACCAACGATCCACAAATATACTTTAAACATACAGTGTTGTACAATAACTAAATTTGACTATTATACCTCTACAATGTACTTAATATTTTAGATTCTGAATGAAGTGAAGAAGCTAGTGTTTTTACAATGATGTTTATTTTTTTTATTTTTTTTTTTTTTATTTATTTATTTTTTTTTTATTTTTATTTATTTTTTTCTGTGTACAACTTTTCGTATAGAAATACTTGTCCAAAAGTTTCGATCAATAACTTTTTGAAACCGGATTTGCCTCTAGATTGCACTTTAAAGAGGTCATTTTTTGAATTTCTCAATTCTTCAATTTTTTTTTTTTGGAAAAAACTACCCAAAATTTGAC
>JAIPRM010013596.1:0-11318 GCA_025469315.1 Stegophylla sp. TES_Ste_2020
CCTTCGTTCAGAATCGTTTTACTGAAGAAATGATTTATCGTTTCTTTAAAATATAATACGCCCGTCAAGAGAATACCACCTGTCGTGTGAAGTACACCCATCGTGCGAAGTATGTCCGCTTTTTTATAATATTAACTTCCCTTGTTCAGAATCGTTTTATTGAAGAAATGATTTATAGTTTCTTTAAAATTCAACACATCCGTCAAGAGAATTCCACCCATCGTGCGAAGTATGTCCGGTTTTTTAAACTTATGCGTCCTTCTTCTAATTTTTTTTTTTCCAATTCAAGCACTGCATACGCGACGTTATGATAAATACGCACGCAGTGATGTAATAGCGACAAGTTGTTAGATCGCGCATCCCGTATTTATCGATCATTACGCGTTGCGGCGTCCGTATTGTTCGAGACGGATTCGGGATTTTTTTTTTTTTTTAAGATCGCTCGCTCACTATCTTCAGCACACGTTCTTACCGATTAATTTTAAATCGACTCGGTGGGCCTACCGTATGTTATGGTTTGATCGACATGACGCGTCGTTAATTTTAATATTTTTTATCCATTGACGTTTCAACCTCATTCACTGGTGAGTTTCGTCGAATTTACTGTACTGCTTACGCGTAATAATATCGTACAATTATTGTTTCTTATTACCTATTTGGATACGAACAAAATATTATTTATTTGTTCGTCTCGAATATTCTATTATACGCTAAGGGCGTGCGCATAAATACATTTTGGTCACACAATAAAATAAATTAGACACTTCAAAGTAATTCTTACGGAAAAAACATATTCATTGAGTCGCTGGAAATATAAAAGCGTCTAATATATTTTATTTCACTTTACTATTTACGATTTATAGTACACAATTATACTTACGTATGGCTATTACTTATTGACTATTAAATGATATATATATATTTTTTTAATGTAATTTGAGAATGCCACATTTAGTTAACACATTATTTTTTTGAACGATCGTTTTATTTATACAGAACAACAGGATAGGATTAAGACATTTTGTTTTCTGGAACGTATATTCTATATGCGCATAAGCTTATTTAAGGGGGATGAAGTGGTTTAAAACAGATAAAATTCAAGATATTGTTTTCGTAAACGTATGATATTGTTTGACTTTAGTTTTGAAATTCATGAATTATATTCTCTAACTTTAATTGTTTAATCAAAAATTCCTTTATGTATGCCTTTTTTAGTTAATATTCAGATTTCATACATATTATTATAAACCATAAATCATAAGCAATAATATGAATAGTATTACTAACCAAAAATTAATGTGACAATATATGGGGGGATCTATCTCCCTCATCACCTCCCAACGTTTAACCGCCAGTGATTGGAGAAGAAAACAAGAACACGAATGATGCCATTAAGGATAAAGAAGACAATTTTGACATCGGAGGCGAAACAATGGGTTGAGTTATAGGAATGGTAAGAATTTGACGAAAGGGAGCGTAATTGTGTTTAGTGCTCAATTTTTAGTGAATAAAAGGCATGTGAAGGGAATTTATTTCGTACTCGCTAAGTCTAAGTCAATCCTTTGTACCAAATAGGGAACTAATATATAATGAAGAAATCATTGACATCTGGCGGGTTTAAAAACGAGAGCCCAAAAAAAGTTTTTAAATATTTACCGATTTCAGAGTTTTTATTTTTATATTCATTAACTAGACCCAATGATTGGATTTGTCTAAACCATGCTTGTCCCAAATGGAATCGACAACCCCAAAGTCGTTTTGTCGGACTCAATTCGTATACAATTGGTTTCCTAACTCCGGACTTAATTAGTATATGTCTCGTTTGTACCCGGGACTCAATTAGTATATTATTTTTTCCCCGTTCAGGTATAGGGACTCAATTAGTATACATCGATATAACTAGGTGAGGTAAACGTGCTATAGAGATCCGATTGATAAATCCTAAAATTTTTATAGCTTGCAAATAGATACCTATGTTTATGTGATTTTCAAAACATAAGGATGGTGAATAAATAAGTCCTTTATATAGAAACACTTATTCTATACAAATGTCGAAGGGATAATAAGTAAAGAAAATTTTGCATGTGCATTGGGAGATTTTCATATAACTCTAATCCAGTTTAAGATTAGTTAAAGTTTCGACCAGCAACTTTTTGAATCAAAATTTGTCTCTAGATAGTACTTTAAATAGGTAATTTTTTGAAATTTTCAATTGGTTTCTCGAAAATTTGGAAAGACTATCTACAATTTGACAAAAAAGTCTTTAAGTATTTCTTTGCACATTTCAGTGCAATTTTATGCATACCTATTATGTACACTTATAAAATACAACTTAATTTATAAATATTTTTTTTTTTGAAACGTCTTTTTCGGTTCCTTGGTTGTGAAGTGGAGTTTGACTATTACCCGTTTTTGACTCTAGTACAGTTTTTTTCCGAACTTTTTTTTTAACGCAATATACTCGTAGTGCAATAATTCAACGAAATTAAGTGCTATTCGACCTTTAACCCGTGTAAGAGTCATACGAATAGTTACATTCTGTTCAAAAAAAAAAAAAAAAAAATTCAGGTAGGGTGAATAATGGCCCCTTTTCTCGCTATCGGAATCACCCTAGTGCTATCGGACGGATCTGTGAAAAACCGGTGAAAGGGGCAGGGGGGGGAGGCGAAAACGAAAACAAAACTGCCACAGTAGCGGAAAAAACGACCGTAATTTACTCGTGTGTGTGTGTGTGTGTGTGTGTGTGTGTTACGTCGGGGTCAAAAGGTGCTGGCCGGCGGCGAATATGCGCGCACTTTCTCTCTCTCTCCTCCATACGCGCCTATATATCACACGGTAAAGTGAGACGCATTGCTGCGCCGCCGTTCGGATCGATATTATGATAAATATAATACTCGTGTGTTTGTTACTCGGTGCATATAAAAGAGGCAGTCGCGTCGACGGACGGACGACGGAGAAGGAGAGGAACGAAAGGATCGAGAGAGAGAGAGAGAGAGAGAGAGAGAGAGTCGACGGACGGGAGGGTAGGCCTTTGAGGTGGACCCTCAGAGGGGGCGGGGGGTTAGGGGCGATGGCATAAAATTATTGCGCGCGCGAGTTGTATGCGACTGCCACTGCCGGGGGAGCCGACAGAGAGCGTCACCACCCCTCCACCCCTTCGCCGCCACCACTGCCGTCGCCGCGCCGTCTGCCGCGTCTAAAGGGTCGTCGCGCACACGGCGACACGCGCTCCACGCACTCGGCTACTCGGCGACGGGGCTACTATTTACTCGGTGTGCTGCTGCTGCTACTCGGCGCTGCTGCTGTTCCGGCCACTACCGTCACGCCGCCCGTGCATCGCGCATATACGCGCCACCGGTGTCGTTGTACCACAACGGTCGGCGGCCAGACAGCTGGGGGCCGTTTTGCCACGCGCGAACACGCCGCCGCCGCCGCCGTCGTCTCGGCGTTTCCGGTGTCTCGCGCAACCGCCGTCACTTCCGGTCGCACTCGCGACCATGCCACAGCCAGATCTCCGTCGCTCCGGTGTTACGCTGACGTCCGCGTAGTCACCGCCACCGCCGTTACGACGTGGCCACGGACACTTGTTGACACGAAACGATACGCGTATTTCTTCTGGCGTACGTTTCCGTTCAATCTGGGATCTTGGTCATCGACAGACGATCGATAAAGATCGATTATTGATTTTGTCGCTAAAAACGATCGAGCGACCGCTCCAAAACCGCGAGTTCTGTTTTGACCGACGACGAGCGTTGAAAATCGACATTGAAAATTTGATTTTTTACGTTTTAATTTTCCATATTGACATTGAAAATCGCGTTATTCGCATTAATATTATAATATCACACGCAACACGGCCAAATGGAGTATCCGAGGTACGTTTACAATAATAATTTAGTGTATTGTAATAAATAATCAGCTGACTGTATACCGTCGGCTTACGAGTCACGTTGTCTTTTACGTATTGCACGCGTATGCCGTTACATGATTAAGTAGTGCTGTGTTGCATTACACCGTGAACACATACGATAAACGTTATCGAACGAACGTCTCCTGGGACGTCTGCATCATCTACAGCAGGCACGTCGATGTCGCGTTCGTTAAAGCTTTTTTTTTTTTTATGCAGCTCACGGTCCCAAAGAGTTCAAACGTTGTTAAGGTACCTAGGCGAATTTGATGATTTTTTTGTTGAACAGAAGAAAAGAAACGGTTATACGACACTTGGGCGCCGATAATTGGGTGCGGAAAATTGGGCGCGAGACATTTGGATGCAAAGACAATTGGGCGCAGTAGGTGTATATAATATGGGTGCAAAAAAAAAATTCAATTCAAATTATAATAATAATATCATGCAATTTATTCAAAAAAATAATTAGCTCGAACTCATTAATAGGTACTATATACTATTTAATTATATCATAATAATCACAAATTTTAATAATTTAATTTACTATAGTTAAAATATTTGCAAAATGTATACAAATATGTGAGTTTATATATCTATATTATAATAAAAAAATTAATTTTGTATATTTAATAAATATATATATATATAAAAAAGGTAAAAATCATTTATGAATTATTAGTTGGTACAATGGTACATATACGTTTTAATATAAACTCTAAAAATGTGTATTATTAATTAAAAACCACTAATCATAAAAAATTATTCGCTCCCAATTATACTCACTCCCAAATGTCTTTGCGCCTAAAAGTCTGGCACCCAATTATCCGCGCCCAATTATTCGCGCTCAAGTGTCGGCATACCAAAAGAAACGGTCATTAAGGTCATAAAACAACTGTCTATTCAAATATTTCGGCCCATTTTATTCTTTGAGGCTGACATGCTTGGTTTAGAATCATTGGCTTCAAAACGATTACCGGAACTAAAATAGTTTTCATTCGAAAATCAATTATTACCTCAAGAGCTTCTAATAAACGTAAGCTTTAAGATTTCCACTTTTAATTTAAGAAACGATAGTCCTTTCTCAGTTCCACAACGCCCGACTAATATAATAATTAAACGTTATCTGGATTATCGCCTTTTAGATACATGTAACTACGTATACTATTTTTTCTGATTCCCATTTAAATTCAAAAATATTATTTAATTAATCTAGTAAGTTAGAATCAATCCTTTTGCTATATTTTGAACGCCTAACTCTTGGCTGAGAAATCTCATTTTAATATTATAATAACTTTACTGTACTAATGTACTCGTTATCTCTTTGGTGTGTTAAAATCTTGAAATAAATAAGTTGAGTCCCGAAACCAAATAATTGGTTTGGAACAGTCACAGAATTAAAAATATCGAAAATATCGTAGGTAAACCGAGTTTCATAATGTAATAATGCCATCCAATATACTATTACTAAAACTCCAGAAAAATATGTCTTTATGTAAATTATGGGAACTTATCTCCTACCAAATATAATTTATATCGAGATTACTATTTATTAAATTCTCTCAACTCATCTAGATAATTATTTCGTTATTCGAACTCAACATTGCAGGGAGTTGATTCTCCTGCAACTCATGTAATTGATTCTCTTTTTAACGAATAAACGATGAAACAGATTTTGTACTTTTAGATTCTGAACGAAGTGAAGAAGTGTTTTTATAATAATGTTTATTTCTTTTTTTTTCTGTTAACAACTTTTCGTATAGAAATACTTGTCCAAAAGTTTCGATCAATAACTTTTTGAAACCGGATTTGCCTCTAGATTGTACTTTTGAATTTCTCAATTCTTCAATTTTTTTTTTGGAAAAAACTACCCAAAATTTGATCAAAACGACTCGGAAACCATCATTTTTTGATCCGAACTATATGAAAATTTAAACATAGATAGAAAATCATATAAGAAAAATTTTAGCGCAAAAAAATTTTGAAAATGTGAAAAAAATTTTTGGACATTTTTCTAGTATTTTTTTTCTCATTTATTTTTTATATTATTAACTTACTTCCCTCGTTCATAATCATTTTATTGAAGAAATGATTATCGTTTCTTTAAAATTAAATACACCTGTCAAGAGAATCCCACCCTTGGTGCGAAGGATGTCCGGCTTTATTTTAATTAAATTATTCCTTATTTTTATAAGTAGGAACACTAGGAACGTTACTGTTTTATTTCTTTTGTATTCATCAAAAAAGTGTCGTTATCAGTTATCACTATCAAGGAGTAATTTGATTTCTCTAGATTTTCATCGAATTTACGAAACAACTGTTGACATCATTGTCTGTTAACGGTGAGTACTTTAAAGTGTTTGAAAAAAGGTCTTGGATAATAGAATACTATCATTTTATAATGTTTTACGGTAAGGCGAAGAATTCGTTCATTTTTCATAGAAACGAGAAAAAGAACGAGTTCCTTTCAGTATTAAAGGAACGAGGAATTAAACGAATTCCTATGTAAAAAGACCGTTAAAAACACTTTCATAGTAGAGGTTTTTTGGTGCTCGGCCTACTTTTAAGATCCACGTTACCGTTTTCGTGGAAATGCGAAATATTAAGTTTTATTTAGTTTTGTAAGGTACAAAAAAAGTTGAATATATTTCCAATTCCTAAGGATATTTTTCACTTCTCGAGTGAGATACTCTTAGAGAGTGCACCGGATTTTAAAAAGCCAATAAATCACATTTTCTTCAATAAAACGATTACGAGCAGAGCTTTAGTGTAATAATAATAAAAACACTGATATTATCGTTTGTTTCGTGTTGAGTAAGCGAATTGAATCGTCTGATTTTAACAAAACTGTTGATATAAGCAGACCAATATTTGTTGTGTAACAATTTCAAACCTTAAAACAATGTTTGGTAAATGTTGTAAAAGAAAATCTAGAAGAAATCTTTCTTTTTACATTTTAACAAATAACTGTAGGTAAATTACAAAATTTAACAGATTGTAAAAAATTATTCATCTAAATGACTTCTACGAACATTTCGAATGGAAAATTCGAAAAATGACCTAAAGTATCCTTTAAGTATCCTGTCATCTGAAACCTTATACGCAAAACTATTGATCCGAATATAGCTTCTAATCCACTTAAAATCTAAATTTTTGTCAATATATTGGGATTTTAGTTTCGGCATTGACACCGTTGACCACTATATTTATTCATCATTTTTGTTTTTTTTATCTTGATTAAATTATTAATAATATCACAATGATTCTCACGATCTTATTACACAATTTATTTTCCAGATAGGATTATATATATCGAATGGAGCAATGGTTATGTTTTGTAAAAACTTATTAAACCAGTGGCGGAGGCAGCAGTTTTCAAAAAGGGTAGGGATTAGGGTAAATAAAAGATTTACAAATTCGACTTTTTATAAATTAAATAATTTTATTGAAAGAAAATTATTTCGACTCCTTAATAAAATGTCGGGGAAACAAGCGCCTCCTTCCCATCAATTCTCAGGTACTTCACTGATGAGTTTATATTACGTAGATACGATGTAATAAAAGTAAAAACACGTATGTTGTACGATATAAAATTTTAAAAAAAGTTATAGTTTCGGCTAAAATACGGTTCGGATGAAATATTTTCCAATATATTATGCGTCTCCGAACGAAGATGAAATGTCGACGGTTTCTTCGTCGAATACTCGTTACCATCATCATGCGTGTTAAATTCGTGACGGCGCCGCCGGATCCGTTGTAATACAACATAATTCATAACAGTTATATTTATGTGTAAATATAATAATTTACGTACGGAACGTTATGCGTTTGGTGTGTGAGCAAAGGATTTCCGGATACGAGAAAACACGAGCCGCGAAACTGTTTTGATAACTGTTTTATGCATATATATACAGGGTGATTTTTTAAGCGTGCTCACCCCCATTTTTGGCCGTAAAAATGCAAAATTTTGGATTTTTTTCCAGGAATTTTCAATTAGTTACTATAAAACCAATATTTTCCATAACTCATTTTTTTCATGTCACCTGAAGGGTGTCCTGTGGAAATACAAACTTTCTTTTTTCAAATGGCTACCCCTTATTTTAATTACGGAATTATATTCGGGTTATTTTTCTGTGAATTTTGATGTATTGAAATTAAAATTTGAACCAGTAGTTTTTAAAATATTAAAATTTAAATATTAAAGAAAATTGTCACTTGTGTACATATTTTAATTTATTCTTAATAGGTAAATGAGATAAGACGACCTGACTAATTAATATTTTGTAAATGTAAAATTTAATCTCGTACACACGACATGATATCTATGAACATTTTGACTAATTATTTCTGATTAAGGGTTAATTGAGTAGATTTATAATAATTACGAACTACGTACGTAACTACATATGTGCCCAAGTGACAATTTTCCTTAATATTTAAATTTGAATTATTCAAAAACTACTCGTTCAAATTTAATTTCAATACATAAAAATTCACAGAAAAACAACCCGAATATAATTCTGTAATTAAAATAGGGGGGTAGCTATTTGAAAAAAAATTTGTATCTCCACAGGACACCCCTTAAGGTGACATGAAAAAAATGAGTTATGGTAAATATTGGTTTTATAGTAACTTGAACATTGAGGAAAAAAAATCCCAAATTTTGCATTTTTACGGCCAAAAATGGGGGTGAGCACGCTTGAAAAATCACCCTGTATAACAATATTGTGTTGTTATTATTATTATTAGGTCTAGTTTAATCTGCGTTACTAAATCACAATTTCGCCCCTTCTGTCGTTGTCGTATACTATCATCACGTGATGAGAAACATCGATTTAACGTCTCCGCTCGCCCACGGGGAGACGCCGCCGCCGTGATGACGCGTGGAACGCGACTTATAAACATAAAAATGCACTCAAACATTGTACTTAGCACGCGCTAAACGAACAGTTGTGTAATATTAGCGTATGATACACTCGTGTGTATAATATGACATCCGTATAATAAACTTATTATTATTTATCTCGGAGTTCGCATTTCGAATGATATTCAAGTTTCGCTCAGCCTCCTGTCATCAATATAATATACGAGTAATACATATACATATATACGCGCCAAGTGTTTCGGTGAAATTGTACCGCGAAATATTTCCGTTCAGAGACATTGGATTTAAATGCGGGATTTTCGGAGAAGCTAGGAACAACCGAGACGCAGATGTTGTTGACGAATTTCAAATTTTCAACCCTTTTGTTGTGCTTGCCCACGCGTCGCATACAACTCGCATTTTCGTCAAACAATAACACTTACTACGTTTTTTTGGCACCAGATTTGGATGGAAGACATCTTTTCTAAAGTGATTTTGACCTTTTACGTTATGAAATTAAACCTTAAATTAATTGAACAAAAACGGTTTAAAGTTTGGATTTAAATTATTGTGTTTTTCAAAGAAGCATATTTTTTTGTTTCTTAATTTTCTATGAAGTTTTTCATTGTCATTTAAAATGATTTAACTATGTCTTCATCATTTATTAGATTTGGATTTTTAGAGTTAAAAGGCTATTATGGACTTGAAAAAATCGTTCTATCCAAATCTGATGTTGAAAATATGTATTATAAATTTAAAAAAATATAATTTATGCATACAATGAAGGGGTTGAAAATTTGAAAATCATTATAAAAATTATTAATTTGTAATTCCAAGCTTCTATTAAATTTCACGTTTTAATTCGAGGTCACTGAAGGGAATATAATGCGATATCATTTTACGGAAATGCACTGTGTACATAGGACAGGATGTTTATACTGGAACTTAATATCAAAACACATCAGTTTTCCCAGAAATCGGTTCAGGTAGCTACAATATTGATTTTTGTTAAACGTATACACTTTCTGATCTCGATTTTTGATTTTTAAACAATATGGTACACAACAAATAAAAACGAATTTAACGTTTTTAACACATAATAATATAATTTTCGACAGTATTTATAACGCTTTTGAGACTTGTGTAAAGTTTGGAATAATAGTGGTTTTATTTACCTCGGAAAATGTTAATACAAGATCGATTATTGATGTTCTATGATGGATTCATGAATATCTCAGACTTGAACGGTGTCAAAATTATAAAAACATATTATAATTTATTTATATGGTTAAGTATACTGAATTTATTTCTGTATGAACATGAAAGTAAATGAAACTCTTTATTTATTCGATAAAGGTTAAAATAATAATATATATTTGGAATAACTAGGTATTATGTAAGGGAGGGTAAAATAAATTTTGATTTTTACAAAGATATTTGATATTTAACACGGCTTTTTACTGTGATTTGATTATATATATTTTATTTCAATTAATATAGAATATTATAGAATATTCAGTTGATACTTATCTAGATAAAAATAAAAATCATTTTCCTAAGTAAAAAACTAGATGAGGTTTTACAAAAATGTATTTAAAAACCAATTTTCTGTACACATACAGTGAACAGAATTTTTTTTTTTATTTTGTAATATTAATTTTATTGATAACGGATAGATGATTAAGCTTTCAAATTTACATAATAACACTAAATAAACTGAGAACGTATTTTTGCTAGCGTCAAAAATTGTTCGTTAAAAATGAACCGTTGATTATTTTTATCACGCGACTAGAGAAAGAAATTTGGAAGAAATTACTAGATAAGTGAAAATTGTATTTAAAATAATGATTTGCACAGGTAACTCGCAATTTTAAATCTAGATACGCTAAAATATAATATTTTTTTATCTAGGTAAGACCTGAAACAGAATTCTATGTTTTCTTCACTGCAATACACAGAAAACATATCGGCATTACGTCGGAATGAAAATATAATTATTCTAAGTGAAATATTTGTTTTTCTTCCTCAACGTTAAATGAATAATATCAAAGACATATTTGTGACATGATATTGTATCATTTCGAGTCAAAATAAATTCCATTTTTTGGGATATTAAAATTTATAAAATTGAATCCAAGTCACCTAGTAGAATATGATAGTATCAATTGTTTGTACGTTTCAGTTAATTTTTAGTTTAAAAAAACAAAAAAACAAATACTTTCAGGGTACTATCGTCTATCAATGAAGTGATTTTTCAATAATACACTGAGATTTTAGATTCTGAACGAAGTGAAGAAGCTAGTGTTTTTACAATGATGTTTATTTATTTTTTTTTTCTGTGCACGACTTTTCGTATGGAAATACTTGTCCAAAAATTTCGATCAGTAACTTTTTGAAACCGGATATGCCTCTAGATTGTATTTTAAAAAGGTTATTTTTGGAATTTCTCAATTCTTCAATTTTTTTTTTTTTGGAAAAAACTATCCAAAATTTGACAAAAACGACTCGGAAACCATCATTTTTTGATCCGAATTTTATGTAAATTTAAAT
>JAIPRM010013597.1:0-11318 GCA_025469315.1 Stegophylla sp. TES_Ste_2020
AATACTTATACGAATACTTATAAATGACAATTACTTTTGTTTGCTTTAGGTATATATACCAGGGTTTTTGTTTCTTTCAAAAGGATATTGTTGTGAGCAGAGACAAATTGTCTAAGATAAGATGAAGAAGTATTCAACACTTCTATAATTACAATGAACAAATGAAATTACATTCCTTATTCATGGATATTTTAATGAAACACAGAATAGAAATGGAATGGTAAACTTAAATTTATTTCACATATGCTAATTCACATCAATAATTGTATATCATATACTTTTTTCTACAACATCAATTAACTCAAAATTATCGTTTAATTCAAACATGATTTGATCCAATTTATAGATATTCTTAATTTCTATATTTGATTCTGTTCTCTCTATTTCACATTTAGTAACTCATCATAATTTTTTAAACATTAGGAAATTACTATGGTTTTGTACATAATGATGTTTAAATGCTTCGTCTGTGACCGAAAGCGTTGTCGAATAAATCGACAATTTTCTCTTAAATCACATTTATACAATAAACATAAATATTAATACAGTATGTAAGATTATATATTGTAAAGAAATATTTGTAAATGTTATTCAATAGAATCTATGCAATACTTTGAATACTTCGAGTACAAAATAATTTTATATTTTTCTCATATATATTCATTTATTATCCCCTATGCGCATCCATCATTTATTTTTAATTTTCAATAAATTAGGAGTTGTGTTTTATTTCTGATGTTATAAATAAAGTACAGAATATCTTCATTACTTTTATTAATACTTATAAATGACAATTACTTTTGTTTGCTTTAGGTATATAAACCAGGGTTTTTGTTTTATTCAAAAGGATGTTGTTGGGACCAGGGACAAATTGTCTAAGATAAGGTGAAGAAGTATTCAACACTTTTATAATTACAAAGAACAAATTGCATCTGAAAGTGAAGAGCTACTAACAAATTTTATGACTGATAAAAGTTTATTAAAATCATTTAAAATAAACGATAGTATTTCAAACATGTACACTATTTATTATAGTCAAATTACTCTAAAATCAAATAATTTTGTTCTGAGCTGTCACAGTTCTAAAGATAGATGTGTTATCTTAGAAAATTGAGATATTGTATTCATTAAAAAAATATATAAACTTAATTCAAAAGTCGACAATGTAATAAAATTGTCAGTTGTTAAAATATTAACTGTTAACAATTTTTTTTGAAAACCTGTGCCTAGTATAAATATTGGATCTTTTATAATAAAAAGCAATCATGTGTCAAATCCTTATGTAATAGTTCTAAATAATGTGAAATATAAATGTTTTTATTCACAGCTCGTTATAAATGTAGCTATTGTTATTTCCTTGTGTCACAATGTTTGATACAATTAAGTTATTAAATATAGAAAATAAAATCAAGTACTATTTAATATAAATCGTCATGGATAAAATAAGAAATAAATTACTTAGACAAATTTATAAGAATAACATTGCCTGAAATATAATAAATTTTGTTTGTATATATATAGTTACATAAGCCCATTATCAAGTTGTATGTGAAATTCTAAGTTATATATATATATTTAATTTTTTTTTTTTAATTTTTCTGAGTATTAATATAAATTTAAGAAATAATTTTTATTTAATTGTTTACAGTAATTAATAATTTGTTAAATGTAGTGCTTGTAAAATTTTTTTTTGGATGTTAAAAGTATATTGAATGTCTGTAGAAAATAAAATTTAAATTTAATTATAATGTATATTACTATTATGTTAGTAAATTTTTATAATGCTACATAATAGGTATTGGTTACATGTAACTTTTACTTTTTATACTGTATTTATTGAAATATAAAAATAGTATTTAATTACTTGTATGCTGTGTTTATTTCTATTAATTGTTTGTACAGAAGAGTGGTGGTACACAGATATCCTATATGGTTTATATATTACCATTAATATATAATCAATTTCTATAATAGTTCCATAATAGAAATCATTATACCTAAATGTTTTTTCTTATAAGCGGTGTTAAACCCTTAAACCTTCTCAACAGTGTGTCACTGATATAGAATACTACAAAAAATTCTATAAAAGTACATTGCAAATATTATATCTTTCGGTATAGTATCCTAGAAGAATACTCTCATTATATGGAACATTCCAAAAATAACTATAAAGAATATAAATGGAACATAATTTTAAATCATTGCAGGAATGGTGTTAAAATAACATTTATTTAAAGGTTTATAAAATTATTTTGGGAATATTTTTCTGGAATGTAATGAAAGGGTTTCAATAAAACCTTTAGGGAACATGCGTACGTAATGGTTTAATAATGTATAAATATTAAGTTACAGAAACACGGCATAAAGGGTTTCTGGAATGTTTTTGGAACTCCTTAGTAAGTTCCAAAAGAACGTTTCAATGTTTCTAAAATATGTTTTTTTTACATAACAGTAACATTATTTTGCACGATGGCCGTCATTTCGACGTAAGATAATTCGACGTATATGGCATTTCAACGAATGTCAATTCTACGCATTTTATATTATATATCGAAAGCCATATGATTTGGGCAGGACTCTTTTCACCAAACGTGTTTTTGTCGTTTAAAAATTAAGTTGACAATAATTCTTTTGAAGTACTAGAAGCCATAGGCGACACTTGGCGTTCATTTCAGGGTGGACAAACATTAAATATAAATATAGTAAATCTCTTAAAATTAAATTTCACCCTTTGTTAAATTTTTTCCATTTCACTTTGGGAAATTCTTATTAGACTAATCAGGTTAAATGAAAAAAAATAATAATAACTTAAATATCACTCTATAAAATAGCTATTTTAAAATTTTTCAAAAAAAATTTAGAATAAATTTAATAGTTTTGAATTTTGATTTTTTTTTTGTAACCATGGTTAAATGTAGGCTATTAGTCACATATTATGTATAAAATAAAAAAAACTGCACTTAAAAGATCTGCATTTTATTTTGAATTATAGGTATATCCATAAGCGTGCGCAGACATAACTGGCAAGGTAGTCATACGTATCTGGTATTTCATACTGATATTCATGTACAAGCGGAGGTTATATATAAGGGAGGTTAAACCCATCCCCTCAATAAAAATAAAAAAAAATAAACATGTTATCTACCCACCCCTCAATTATTTTTTCCCTATTGCGCTAATTTTCTGTGGTATAACAACTAACTGGGAAAAGTTAACCTCAATTATCATAGTATAAAAAAAAAAACCGGGACATACTTCGCACGATAGGTGTTCTTCGCACAACGGGTGGGATTCTATGACGGGTGTATTGAATTTTAAAGAAACGATAAATCATTTCTTCGATAAAACGATTCTGACCGAGGGAAGTTAATAATATAAAGAAGGGAGTTAATACTATAAATATAAAATAGTAGATTAGATACTGTTATTTAATAGTGTAAACATATACATATACATATAATAGTGTATACATATACATGGCAGTCCGTGTAATAAGTGATAACTGATAAGGCATTGTAACAGAAATGTATTTGGGTGGCAGTCCTTTTTTTTCAGTCTTACCCTTGTAAAATGTTTATTTCTTTGTACGTAAGAAATTTTATTGCACCAAAATATTCGCAATAAAATTTTCTATCTAAACTTCAAATTTCAAAATAATCGGTCGAACCAGTTTTCTTATATATTCTTAAGGTGCGTGATTTTAGGTATAACTAACGAATTCAGTCGAAATTCTAACTTCAAACGGTCATAAAAAAAAAAATTGACTAACGATTTTTGAGATTTTTTCAAGTCAAGTAGACATATGTGTCAGTGAGATAATATTAAATTTTCAAGTCTTAATATCAAAAATCAAAAATTTTATTACATAAAAACTAACAAAAAATGAGATATTTCCGAAATTTTCAAAACGCTGCACTTAACTCAAAATTGATCAAATCTTTTTGAAATTTTTATGAAATTTTCTCGTGACTATTTTTAGTGGTTGGTGAAAATTTCAAGTCCTTAGCTGCATTATTTTAGAAGTTATGTCAAAAAGTAATTTTCAATTTTACGGAAATTGCGGTAATTGCATATTTTGCCGTTTTTTGAAAATTTTTTTTCAGTTTTTTCGCATTTTTTAAAAAAATTTTGAGAAATTTGAAAAATAACCTTCAAAAGTACCACCTGGGTTCGATTTTGGATCTATAAAGTTACTGATCGAAACTTTTGGACCAGTAGTTCTATACAAAAAAGTGTTCACAGTGGAAGAAAAAAAAAAATAAACATTATTGTAAAAACATAAGCTTCTTCACTTCGTTCAGAATCTAAAATATGTTCATGGCTTCTATAGTAATATTTTTAGCGGGTCCAGTATGAAATGTTCTCTGATGAAATTGTATACCGACAAATATAACGTATCAATGATCATTTGATTTTAAATTTAAGAAAGAGTACACGAGTACAACGTTACAGTATGAAAAGGACAACCCTAGATTTATTTCGAAAACCATATGCTTACATTGTATAACATATGTTTAAAAATAAATCGAGGGTTGTTTTAGATTTTAAATAAGCGAGCGAGGGGAGAGAGGAAAGTTTTGCAAAGTGAGCGAAGCTGCGTAGACCCATTCTTAGTAGTGTTGTACCCTACGGCAGAGGTTCCCAAATTGTTTGTCGCAATCCAAAAGTGGGTTGCTGTTTTACTTTTGGTTGGTCGACGATGATTTCTTTTCTTTTTTTTGTTTTATCTTTAACATTTTAACTGTCAGGGTTTTAACCACCTCCCTCATCATTAGTTCAGATAAGCAACGGCATTTTATAGCTGTTTTCGAATTAACAAGATCATAATAAAATGTATTTAAATGTAAACGTTTTAATACAAGCGACAATTGAATAATAATAAACTACATCCGTCTACAAGTGAATAAAAAACAAACAACACGGTTGCTAGTTTGAAGATTTTAAATTAAAATAAATTATCATTCAATATAAAAGTGTAAATCCCGATTTAATATTTTGACGTCTAAAGTAATGTGAAAATGCGACCTCATCCCTCATTTTACTGATCACATTTGTTATCAAACGGTATATTCCTTATGTTACGATTGATTGTGCAATTCTTTAAATTACAAAATGTTGTTCAAATATCATAGAGTTAGTATATTGTAGGCATTTATTTTTTCTATTTACGTATATGAACGTATACGCCGGCTCAAAATTCGATTTATACTACTTAGAATAAAACGCACGAAATATTATTATTATTTTTTTTTAACTATTCTTTTTATTTTAATACCAAGTGGTGGTTCAAGCGGAATAAATGCAGTTTAGTTCGCAGTTGCCTTTATAATTTTTTTTTTTTCGAAATCTGTGTATTTTCTAACGCTGAAAACTATGGTGAAGTCAAATTTTGGGAGTTGGACTTATTTTCGATGTTATAACTTCATTTTTAAAAAAGTACAATACCTAACTTAGTGAGTTCTTAACTTTTAAATTTTATTCTTCTTTAAACATATTAATTTTTTTGGTTTAATTAAATGCCGAACAGAAATTGGATGTTGTATTTACTTTTGAAGTTATGAGCAAAAACTTAATTTTTGTGTTTTTTTTTTATTCATTTACTAATTATATTATTTTTGCATGGTTATTTTAAATTTTTACAATCACTTTTTTCATTTAGATCCGCAGCTGATAGATAATTTACTACCTTTGAAATAAAACCAAAATTTAAGATATATCTATAGCAGTGAATATTATAGAATGTATAGTATACATTGATAATTGTATATGATCTAAGTCTAGTAAAGATAGCGATAACATACCAATTATTCAGAAATCAAAACAAGAACTGCTAAGAAACTATGCCTATGAAAGTATGAAATAAAATATTATCATAAAAAATATTCAATAAAATATATGTTAAAACAGTTTTTTACCTAAACTTACCTGACTAGTCATATAAATGCCAACGGCTCTTTGTTATTGAAAAATGCCGACTGATAATTAAAGAAAAATTTCCTGAGGGTGTGTGACGACCCACTATACCCCTGCCCTGCTCGGAACCGTTTTATTGAATAATTTATCGTTTCTTTAAAATTGAATACGTCCACCAAATATCTCCTGAGGAGCGAAGAGTACCCATGGTGCGAAGTATATCCGGCTTTTTAGTTTTACTTTTTACTTCAGTTTAACATGAGTTAAATTAATTTTTTTCGTGTCATCGAGTGTAATGATGTACATCTTCTTAAATATTTGTCCGAATATCACTACTTAAAGTTTCATATAAATTTATGAAACTTGTTTTAATTCCGATTTCGAGCCCAAACTTTCCACTGTGTAGGACAACTGCCTATTTTTCTCCTTAACTCAGCACAATTCATGTGTATATATGATAAAAAATTATCATGTCAACCTCCCCTCCCCCAGATAGAAGAATCTTGAGCGTGCCTACGTTATTTTCAAGAATGAGCTCTGCATACAAAAGCCACGCATTTAAATACAAATAATAAAATTATACCTATAACTCGTAAATTGCTCAAAAAATTCTGAATATTTTACAGCAAATTAATTTAAAACACGCTGGTGATGAATTGAAGCGTACGACAATATTGAATATTGAACTTTGGCATAAATATTTTTATGTTTAATATTATAATCCAAAACATTTATTTTTTACTCAGCCATTTTTATATCCCATTATCAATTGCAAGCAGGAAAAAATTTCGCAATTTTTTTTTACATATTATTCAAATTTTTTTCATGAAAATATGTTTTATTGTTTCATCTTCTATTGTTTAAATTTCCATAAAGTTTGGATAGAAAAAAAAAATTCAAGGTTAAAATTTTTGAAGAACTATTGAGAATTTCGAAAAATAATCTCCCAAAAGTACCTTCTAGATACATTTTATTAACAATAAATATCACTGTAAAAACATTAGCTTTTTTGATCCACTCATAATCTAAAATACAAAAGATAATTAAAATAATTTTTATTTAGATAATATCTTGAAAAATATATGAATCCCAAATTCAAAATGTTAGTTCCCAGCTAGTTTTCGGAAAACAACACAAAAAGTTAACATTTAAACACATGATTTAAGCGATAAACTTAATTGATATTTTTAAATATTGAAAAAAGTGCCCCCTCCCATGAGATAATTTACGTAGGTAGTAGGTACTATAATTTTTATTTAATAAACTCAATATTTAAAAATAGTATATAAATTATAAAAATTTAGAGACTCGTCTTGTGCTATTGCACATTTGTAACGTTGGTGGTCTTAGATAATTTATATTAATATATTATAATTAATTTGAAAGTAAACATAAATTATACGAATGTTAAGCATTATTTTAAAACTAATTCATTCGTCGCTTCACTATTAATCTTAAATGAGTAGTCCCTATATTTCTAGCTATGGACCTATATGTAAAGGTATACACCTAAAGAGAAAAAAAAATACTTTCAGAGTTTCCAATGCCAATATTTATGATTATATACTTTCTGAGGTCTAAAATATACAATCTTTATGATTTTTTTCTAAAAAATACAACTCAAATATAGGTAATAATTTTGTTGATAATTTATGATAATCCCAAATTTTTTGAATCGGTGAGTGGAAGAACAGTGCTAGTCAAAAATATTCCGTTTAATTTTTTTTTTTTTTTATAAATAGATTCTACTAAAATAGATCTTTATATTGAGTGCAAGAACAATACTAATATTAATAGTCTTTCTATACTAGTTACCGGCACATTTCAATTTTGAAATCACTTTTCCAGTGATAATACTGTTTTTCTGCTCAGCTGTTTTTATTTTCACTAATTTTTATCAAATTATATATATTTATTGGAGACTAATCACCAGCGTCCAGCGTAGAAGAAACTAAATAATTTTTAATATCACTTCTCTTTTTTTTTTTTTTTAATAATAGTAAAACTGTAGCTCTTAAAATTAACATTTTTCTACATAACTAATAAACGCTTTTTATTTTGAATGTTGATTTTTTTTTTTAAATTTTAAAACTTGATAATCTTGAATTAATGTTTTTGGATTAGTACTGGTCTTTCATTACCGATTCATTCATACAATGGTGTTTATACTTAAAGGTAAAACTTCCGAAAAATAACTATTGCCACTCATTTGAAAAATTTCTATGGACGCTTTTAATATTATAGTGTATTTTATATTTATTGAAATGTTTAAAAATCAATATAAGTCTTTACAGTTTCTTTAAAAATTTTATTAAACTGCACAATTTATTATGTTAAAATAATTAATTAGAAATGTCTCACTATAGTTTACACACCTCGTAATCTTATGCAAGGGTTCAATAAATATACCGAATTTATTCTCCCACTCTATAAGAACTTCTCTTTCGTGTAGTCATTTCGAAACGGGATTACAAATAGGGTGTGTCAAATACAAAAGTGGAGTGTCTAAGAAGTTTTCCCTTAATTCGTGTTTTACTATTGTCATCTGCCATCAAATGGGTATTGAATCGAGAAAAAAAACTTCGGGAAATTCAAGAGTTTATAAACATGTCACAGGGAGTGTTGATTTGTCCATTTTTAGATACCTAAATTTACATAATGTTTACAAAATTTTATCATGATTAACTGATTTAATGTAGTACATATTTTTGAAAGTTGTGGACTACTGGTTATCTTTGAAAAGTTGACGTTTTGTGTAACATTCTGGATAGCAGATAAATAATTATAATTATTATCAATTATAAGTAGGTACGACTGGTATAAGATGTTCGTTCAAAACATTTATATTACATAAAAAATAATTTAAAACTAAAAACTAAAAAATATTAAAATACTTCGATTCCCATTAAAATAATTTTATAGTGTTTTATTTACAGTTACAAGGCATATTAAAATGTATTATTGACTTAAATACGTCTTAAAAGTCTAATATTGTTATATTTTATTGTTTTACATAAAATAAATAAATAAAACATAATAATGCTGTAAAAAAAAATTGATTTTTAAAGATTATTAAGAAGTTTTCAATTTTTATTACTGAGTGAAATACTAAGTTTGAAATTACTATATTTTGCACTAATATAAAAATGATTTGCTTTACTACCAATAAAAAAATTGATAAATGGACATATAAAATATATCTGTTAAAAAGCCGGACATACTTCGCACGATGGGTGTACTTCGCACGACAGGTGGTATTCTCTTGACGGGCGTATTAAATTTTAAAGAAACGATAAATCATTTCTTCAGTAAAACGATTCTGAACGAAGGAAGTTAATAATATAAAAAAATTAAAAAATTTTCAAAAAATGTCCAAAATTTTTTTTCACATTTTCAAAATTTTCTTACGCCAAAATCTTTTTTATAGCATTTTCTATCTATTTTTAATTTTTCATAAAATTCGGATCAAAAAGTGATGGTTTTCGAGTAGTTTTTGTCAAATTTTGGGTAGTTTTTTCCAAAAAAAAAATTGAAGTATTGAGAAATTCAAAAAATGACTTCTCTAAAGTACAATCTAGAGGCAAATCCGGTTTCAAAAAGTTATTGATCGAAACTTTTGGACAAGTATTTCTATACGAAAAGTTGTACACAGAAAAAAAAAATAAAAAAAAATAAATAAACATCATTGTAAAAACACTAGCTTCTTCACTTCATTCAGAATCTAAAATTATGGTATTAATTATTATTTTCTCAACCCCCCTCTCCCCCTTTATACATTTTTTCTGTGTCCGCCAAATGCCAATGTCATAATTAGATGGTTCCATATAATTCAGTTGATAATTATTTACAATGCAAAGGCTCAATATTTAAAATTATAACTGCATTTGTTTAACAAAGATGTTCAATATACGACTTCATCATTATGGTATAAACAATGATATTTTATAAGAGCTAATATTATTTGGTTTATACCACACTTATTAGTATATTACCACTACTTATACAGTTGGAAAATGTAACAATGATCTATAGATTGTTACCTCGAAAATGTCCTAGTTAATAAGGTTCCTTTATAATTTTATCTGTGAAATAGTCCCATGTATACGAAGACATTTTTGAAAAATATAACAGAATTATAGGTTTAATTTTCATTAATAAGTAATGTAGTTTTGTGATAAATCAAAGAAATTAGATTCGTACTAAAATAAGAATTTTTTGAATTTCAAAATACTTTTTCTTCAAATTTAAAACACAATGCTCAGAATCTTTTCATATTTACATGCCACTAATTGTAGAGTGTAGACCAGGGACTGGAACCTTATGAACTTATCGGTACCGGTTCCGGTACCAGTACTTAGAAAATAAAATAACTGTTCCGGTTCGGTTCCGGTTCTTTGGTCAAAAAAAATAAAGGTATCGGTTCTTGATTATTTTGGTACCGGTTCTTGTTTTTGGTACGGGTTCTTACAATCGGTACAAATTCCTATAAGCTCATTTAGGAGACTTTAGCGTGCTAAGTTTCATAAAAAATAACTCTCAAAGCCTTTACTTTACTTAACCTTTACTTTTGTATATTCAATTACTTAAGGTTAATGCTCTAGCTCTAGTGGTGCCAAATGAAACAAAATAAAGGTCGACATCCTCCAAAATATTTATTTTAATTGTGTTAGTGTTGGTTCCCTTATTAAAACTGCTTCCTGATAACAGTGAAAATAATTAAAAATAAAATAAGGAGTTTAACTTAACTGTTCTGTTTTATAAAATTTGTTTTCTTAAGAAGTAAATTGTAATTTTACGGTATCACTTGCTGGGGAAGCACAAATAAAACAGATTATTATTGTATGTTTTTTTTACAAAAATATTGAAAAGATAAAATTGATCTACAGTTTTTGTATAATATGCCAATAAACTAAGTGATTCAAGATAATTGAATATCTAATTACTCTAAAAATATTATGGAATATTTATAAAAATATTTGGCAAAGTTGCAAACATATTTTTATAAAATGGAATCATTAAAACTGTCAAATAACTGTAAGTTCAGTGGCATAGCCAGGGGGGGATTTTGGGTGTTCAAACCCCTCTCATTGCTTTTTTTCATACGTTTTTTTAACGTATAACGTTATACTTCGTTAATGTTAGTACCTACTGTAAAAATTATGACTTTTTTTTTAAAATTATATATGAAAGTACATGATAAATTATTATCTTTGTTCTTTATCATGAGTATATTAGTTTTAAAAAAACATAGTCTTAGGAGATCATGAACAAAACACTTCTAAAAACTCGTCCATAGACCAAAGCGTATAGATAAGAGATAACGCACTTATAATTATTATTTTTATTTATTATTCTGCAACTTACTGCAGCTATGATTATGTTAAGATATTATCAATACTTATGGT